>BGPR01038535.1:0-14669 GCA_013235015.1 Araneus ventricosus | reverse complement strand
TTTTTTTTATCTCAGTTGTCATCAGTAACTTAGCAAGCGTAATTGGTGCACAGAGCATGGTATTATTTTTACACCCACACTTTTCGTATTTGACTTTCAAAACAGATATATTTGCGTTTTGTCGCCACGTGTCAAGAAGTGTAGTGAGGTTAAGTTGCACCCGGTGAATAATGCAGTTTTTTTTTTTACCTCAGTTGTCATCAGTAACTTGGCAAGCGTAATTGGTGCACAGAGCGTGGTATTATTTTTAAACCCACCCTTTTCGTATTTGACTTTCAAAAAGGACATATTTGTGTTTTGTCACCCCGTGGCAAGAAGTGTTGTGAGGTTAATTGGCACCCGTTGAGTAATGCATTTCTTTTTACCCCAGTTGTCACCAATGGCTTAACAAGCGTAATTGGTGCCCAGGACATGTTTTTTTTTTTTTATTGCTGACCATTTTTTTCTTTGAATAATGGCCAAAACACAGTAATGTGTTGTTACTCCATGGCACTTCATAAAACTGATGCACGCAGGTCACTATTCTACTGAGTCAAGAAGACAATGCTCTGTCTGTTTTTTCAATGAATTGTTATTTACTTATAAAATTCTTGTTATGACTCGATTTGTAATAAAATTCCATTTTCTTTACCAGGTTCCTTCCTAGTTGTGCAGATGCCACAGAAGGAAAGGTATTTCTTCAAATAAAGCAAAAACGTTTTATTAGATAAAGATCCTTGATACTACTGTAGCTCAGTTTTCGAAAGTAAAACATCAAGTTTTATCTATCATCAAGGACATACAGAGTGGAAACGTATATCAAGACAAAATGAAACAACTGTAATTAGTGATCTGTGTGCAGAAACGATTGATACTGATGAAAATGTCGAAATGTGATTGACAAGAAAAGGAATATTTCGAATGTGATATCTGCCGTGAGAAATTTTTTTCAGAAACATCTTTTAAAAGATCATTTTCATAGCCATAAGAAAGAAAAGTCATATTCTTGTGTTTGCTATAAAGAGTTTTTTCAGAAAAATCATTTAAATGTGCACCATGGAATTCATAGAAAAGAAATAGGATTTTCTTAGAGATGTGATTTAAAAGTGTATTATCGTATTCTTACAAATGAAAAGCATTTTTTTGTAGTGTATGTGGTAAAAACTTTTCTCGGAAAGTTGATTTAAAAATGCATTATCAAATTCGTACAAATGAAAAGGCTTTTAGTTGTGATGTATGCCATAAAAATTTTTCTCATGAAAGTACTTTAAATGTGCATCTTCGAACTCACGCAAAAGAAAAGCCCCTTTCTTGTGATGTATGCCATAAAGATTTTTCTGATAAAAGTAATTTAAATGAGCATTGTTGTATCCATACAATTGAAAAGCCCTTTTCATGTGATGTCTGTGGAAAAGAATTTTCTCGGAAAGCTGTGTTAAAAGAGCATTGTCGTATTCATACAGATGAAAAGCCCTTTTCTTGTGATGTATGCCATAAAGATTTTTCTCGGAAAAGTAATTTAAATGTGCATCTTCGAACTCATACAAAAGAAAAGCCCTTTTTTTGTGAGGTATGCCATAAAAATTTTTCTGAGAAAAATAGTTTAAATGCGCACCTTCGAATTCATACAAATGAAAAGCCCTTTTCATGTGATGTCTGTGGAAAAAAATTTTCTCGGAAAAATGTGTTAAAACTGCATTGTCGTATTCATACAGATGAAAAGCCCTTTTCTTGTGATGTATGCCATAAAGAGTTTTCTTGGAAAGCTAGTTTAAATGTGCATCTTCGAACTCATACAAAAGAAAAGCCCTTTTTTTGTGAGGTATGCCATAAAAAATTTTCTGATAAAAGTAATTTAAGTATGCATCTTCGAACTCATACAAAAGAAAAGCCCTTTTCTTGTAATGTATGCGGAAAAGGATTTTCTCGGAAAGATGCATTAAAAGTGCATTATTGTATTCATACAGATAAAAAACCCTTTTCTTGTAATTTCTGCGGAAAAGGATTTTCTCGGAAAGAAGTGCTAAAAGTGCATTATCGTATTCACACAGATGAAAAGCCCTTTTCTTGTGATGTATGCCATAAAGATTTTTCTGATAAAAGTAATTTAAATGTGCATCTTCGAACTCATACAAAAGAAAAGCCCTTTTTTGTGAAGCACGCCATAAAGATTTTTCTAATAAAAGTAATTTAAATGTGCATCTTCGAACTCGTACAACAGAAAAGCCCTTTTCTTGTAATATATGCGGATTAGGATTTTCTCCTAAAGATGCGTTAAAAGTGCATTATCGTATTCATACAGATGAAAAGCCCTTTTCTTTATGTATGCCATAAAGATTTTTCTAATAAAAGTAATTTAAATTTGCATCTTTGAACTCATACAAATGAAAAGCCCTTTTCATGTGATTTATGTGGAAAGGGATATTATCAGACATGTGATTTAAAAGTGCATTATCGACTTCATACAACTGAAAAATCCCTTTCCTCGTGATGTATGTGGTAAAAATTATTCTCATAAAGTCAATTTAAAAATACATAATGGAATCCATGTATACATGAAGTGATTTAAATACACATTATGGAACTGTTGCAAATAAACACACTATTCTGGTGATGTAGAAATTACTGTCTCTAAAGAGCAATTTAAATATTCATCATTTTGCTCATATAATTAAAAAACTAAATTTGGTTGATATCTGTGTTAAAGAATGTTCTCTCTCTCGGAATATCAATTTGCATGTGAATTATCTAGAATTTATATAAATAAAAAAAATCCTGTTCATATGCTTGTGCGTAGTTAAGAATTTTCTTTATCGATTTTTAATTAAGATTTCTCTTCTTGTACAATTGAAATTATTTTATCCAGCAATGTCTGATGAAAAGAATTTTCTCATGGAGGTTGATTTAGTTGAACATTTCATGTTAAGGGGGGGGGGGAAAAGGTTATTGTTTTGAAGTTGGCTGTTGCGAATTATCTCAGAAAGTTCATTTCAATGCACTTTGCCCAATTCTTACAAATGAAAAGTCCATTTTTGTGATGTTTGCTGTGGGGAATTTTCGCAGAAATATTTGTTATTGAAATAAAATCAAAGCCCAGTGCTTTTGATATATTTAAATTTTTTCAAAACATAATTTAATTAGAATAAATGCTGTATTTATTCAAATAGTAAAATGTAATCAACATGATGTATGTATTTCAGAATCTTCTCTTGAAAACTATTATATACTAGCTGAAAACCCGGCATTGCCGGGATTCAAGGTTTTTCATATGATCCCCCTCCCCGTTTCTTTTTCTGCAAATACTATTGCCAATTTTCTCCAACAAACTTAAATCTCCTTTCAATACTTCCTTGTTGAATTGAAGTTTAGAAAACGAAAATTTATTTTAAACAATATACCGTACAATAATTGTTACAAGTTTAGAAAATGGTGCCAATAATCTATGTTGCAAAATATAACATTTCATCTCTCTCGTATGCAAAAAATTGTGAAGAAAAAATCGTTCAAAATCAGAAAAGTCGCAGCAATTCCAAATTACTCTTATTAGAACGGGGATAATCTGGACTTCACAATGATATAAAAATTACGGTTCTCCGATGAGAATATACGCAGAAAGTGACGCCCGAATTTACCACTTAAAATTACGTAAATAAAATTCGAATTTTAAAGTAATTTTTACTTGCCTTAGCTTCCATTTTGTGAATCCATTCTGTGCCAAATTTGGATTTGATGTGTCAAACAGTCTGTGCGTGCATAGAGAAGAAAAAAATGAACATACACACAAACACAAAAAATAAGCTGTTATATATATATAAATAGTTTTGTACTAAATTTGGTGCGACCCCATTTGTATTTCAGCTTCCATATTCTATTGCGAAAATGACTTGATTCTGTTTTCCTGACTTGACGATTTATTACTTTCTCATATACGAAGTTTATGAAGAGAAAGTATTGTAACGGTGAAAAAATTCAAACTCCAGATTTTGATGAATCTCCACGTTTTAGACCTGACCCAAGTCTGGAAACACGATAACTTGAAAACGGCATAAGCTACGGCGATGTAATTTGGTACGTGATCTACGAAAAAAGGAGGGAAAAAAATATTTATGTATGAAACTGATGATATAAATACAATGCCATTTTGTATTGACTGTTATCCATTCAATTAATGTAAGAACGCATCCTAACTTAATAAGCTTATTTTCTTGTTCTATTTTAAATTAAATGTCATTAAATTCTCTAATCAGGTGCAAACAATTATATGTCACTAACCATTTATATTACAGTTAGTAATGGAAGTTTAAAGCCCCTCGAGGCTGTGCGTTTCCAAAGCCCCCCCCCCCCCCACACACACACACATGAATCTTTACACATAATTTGTAGGTTTCTATCAAATTTTGGACAAAATCAGTCCACAGGAAGTCTGTCTGCCCTTGTTCATGTGAACACGGGAACTTAAATAGTTAGTTAGATAAAATTTAGTTCACAGTTTTATCATGAAGATTGTAGGTCTGTATAAAATTTTGGACGAAATCCGTCAAAAGGGTTGACTGTCTGTTTTAATTGCATGCTTCTGAACACCATAAGTCGTAAATGCAACGACTGAGATAAATGAAGTTTAGTATGTAGTCTTCTAACCCTAATTGTAGATTTGGGACCAATTTTCGTTTCAATCGGTTAAAAGAAAGGCTTTCAATTTGCATATTCGATTTCCTTTATCTTAGAATGATGCAAAGCCATATTACATAACAGCGCCAGCTTCTTTATTTTACTTTCGCCTTTTTCCTTGCTGCTCGAGGAAAGATTGACGGTCGCCTTAATTTTTATCCACCTGTACTAGGAACGCTTTGTGCGTTTTAGTGCCGTTTCACTTATTTTATCTCCATATGTATTATAGTCCTAGACAACTCAAGAATGTTATACAATGGAAGCTATGGATGGTATTCTTCCGCCAAGTGAAATAGTCCTGCAATTATTCTAATGTATTTTAAAAGTAATTGACACATTTCAACAGAATTCTGCTTTAAATAACAAAAACCGAACTTCTCTACAATAAAAATCTATTTTCAAACGTAAGTTATTTAATTTCTTAATTTTTTTTTTTTTTCCCCGCCTTCTGTCGGAAATGACAAGAACCAAGATGACCTTGGGAGCATTCGGGGGAAAAGCTTTTTTTCTCTGTCTCTTCGGAGCTCACATTTGGCGAATAATCCTTTTTGGTGTCGGCAGTATGTAACACAGCATACTATTTTTTGCATTTTATATGTTTGACTCAATCTGTTTATCTATAAAAACTAAATGTTGAACTCTAGATGTAACGGATTCATTTGTGCGCCAGTTTATCCAAAAAATATTTGCATACAATGAAAAATATTATAAGAGTGATAAGAAAAATATTTAAAATAGAATATGAAACTTTCGGTTATGCTGTATAATATAAAACATTCATTGTACATACCTTAACTTCTCAAAACTCTGTATTAGAAGAGTAAAAAAAAAAGTTTTACTGAATATATAATTTAAAATTTGAGTTGTAATTCGATTATTATTCGAACATTATTCATTGTAAATATTTTAGTTTTTATTAAATTTCCTTTTAATTATTAAAAAAATTATGCATCCTTTATTTCAAGATAACAACATGAAAGCATGGTTGGTGTAATCAATTTTTTTTTTTGCATAGAATCTTCTGCTGTATACAATTTTAAATATAGTGTCAAGTGTCTACTATTGATATTTCTCAGACTTCCTTTAATTAATAATGCACAAATTATGTACTTAAAAACAATGTAATAGTAAAAAAAAAAATCGATCCAAGCAACTTTCTCTTTTTGCTTTGAGAACGAAACGTTGGCGCACACAAAGCAAAGAAAATCTACTTCTGGTTGTTGGCGAATTCTAATAGAAAGTAACCCCAAAACGCGTAGAAACACCAACTACGTCATTCATCGGTGCAGCACCGGAAGCATAGAGTAATCTCTGTTAGCTTCTTGGCCTGTCTTTGAGTATAGGAAGTTTACGAGAATTTAGGGGAGACCCACTCCCGCTGTTTTTTTTTTCTTTCATTAAAATGGTACATCTAGTAATTTTTAATAATAGTATGTGTATTCAAGAAAATGCATATTTATTCAAAGAATTTTTATAAAGAATATGAATGAAGACGTCAAAATAAATAATTTAAGTGATCTCGTATTTTTCTGAAGAACAAATTTTTGCTTTAGTTATCTGTGTTCAGTTTTTGTACTCTGCAATTGGATTTTTATCTCTCGTGTGCATTTTCTTCTTTAACCTTTTAAACTTCTAATGTGTTTTTAAGGATTTGATGCTTGTGTGTATTTAACTTTTAAATTCTTGTTTTTTTAAAAATAGTTTTTCGATTTAACGTTTTTAATTTTAAAAAAATTTTAATGTATAATGTACATAATGTGACAGTATACGACTTTTAAAATCCTAGTGTGTCTTTTAATGTTTTTGTATAAATTATTTTATGGCTTTGTGTTTTGAACTTTTATATGTTTTGCATTCAGCTTTTTATTTTCTAATACGTTTTTTAATATCTTTATGATTCACTCATTGTGGCTTGTGTTTTTCGTGTGTTTGTTATTCATTGCCCTCTGTAATTGAAGTTTTCTCTGTAGTGGGCTTTTCTTTAAATAAATAAATTACTTTCTAAGAAAGTGCATCAGTTCTTATTTCTCCACACTGCTACATCCGACCATCCAATTAGTTATCTCTTTTGCAGCAAACATACCTGCAGGTTCCGTCCTTTCAAGTCAACTTAATTCATTGTTAGAAATCTATTCTGGTACCTCCGGTTGGGTTGGGAGACGTCACTTTTCCCGGCCGTTAACAACGGAAGAAGTTACGTCTCCCAACCCAACCGGGGGTACCAGAATAGACTCCTTATTCTCATTTGCTCATGAGAGCTACTGACCGTCTTTCTCCATGGCTAAGATTTTTATTTAGAATGATTAAATTAATTAATTAGTTGTTCATGAAAGAAATTATTTCATTCGGTTATGAAACTTCGATCTCTGTGATTTATTGCACGTTACTTCTTGAATTTGGAAATAATAATTTTAATCTCATAGAAAGAAGTTGTGAAAAAATTAATTAAATCCAAAAGTTTACTCCTCAAGTTTTGCTGTACAAAACTAGATTTATATTCCTTATTCATGCTGTAATTATAGATAAAGATTCACAAATTCATGACAAACAATAGGTGAATTACATATTGGGTGTATGTCGTAAATTGAAAATGAGTGATGCTTTTTTAACTCTCCGTTACGCGTAGAAAATCTCTTGGGTACATTTTCTACTCCTTGAAATCATTGAGTATTGGTTTTGCACCATTTTAGCAATCTTCGGGCGTCTTTATTTATTTATTCTTCCCAATTTGCAATTAAATATTTTTTCGTTACATTATTAGGCAGCTAAGTGGTCTATTTCCTTCAACAATTGCTAAAGAATGTGTGATTTCTAATGACAGAAGAAATCTTAATATTTATGTAACATGTACATTTTTATAGAGTACTAGCTGATATACCCGACGTTGCTCGGGATAAAAATATTTTCAAGTCCAATTACTTATAACACTTTCAATTTAATAACAGTGTTTTTCGCGGAAGCGTCTTTCTCTGATTTTCGTTAATCAACTGACCCTTTGGACCAGCAGTGAAACACCCTTCTTTTTCTCTCCTTAGTTTGAACCACTTGGCGAGAATCTCGTAGTCCTTCGTACTCAATTTTCCCCTCCCCATTATTGCTACCGCAACAACAGAAATTCTTTCATATCTTGTATTGTTTGCCATTATCCGGACTACAATTATCTTCCCTTTGGTGTTTTTGTCACTGACCGGAAAAACCGCATAGTGTTCTTTCTTTTTCTCCTTAGACCCTCTCCCTCCGGTAGGAAGTGGGCTCAACAATCGTGAAGGATTTCGCACACTCATTATGATCATTAAAAAATTTGTAAAATTAAATGAAGCATCGCGGAAAGAGACTAATTAACATAATTGTGTTGAGGTGCAAACATGTTGAAAGAGCTACATGCTATGAAATAAAAGCTAAATAAAACTTGTGCCTTTCTGTTAACATTCAAAGAAAGCAATATTTTTTATCATAACTTTCACTATGGTAAAAATACCGGAATGAAGGATTTGATAAAATGATCAATGGTTTTAATTTAATTACAATAACAGAAAGCATTGTTACAAATTGTGTATGAAATAAATTTGAAATGTTTATTAAATTAAGAAAAAGAACGCATAACATTTAAATTGAAATCATTAAAAAGAATTTTCTGCTCTCTAAGATATGTAAATAATCTACGTGCAATATATTTTTCTGAAATTATTGGCAAAAAGCTGAGATAAAACGCCGAAAATTGGCTTAATTTTCATTATTTAATTAAATATCTTAGGAAAGTTTGAAAAAGTAGAATTAATCTAGGAACGGACCCCAGAATGGCATGTGTAAATTTCATGTCAAGACTATTCACCGTTTAGGAGGAGTTCTTGCAAGAGACAGACAGTTAGAACATCTTTTTTTCCCCCTCTTCCTACGATAGGAACCGGACTAAGTAGCCTTGAAGGCTTAGTGCACACGCATTAGGATCAGTTAAAAATTTGTGAAAATTAAAACATCGAGAGAATAATTCACTAACGTCATTGGATAACTGTGTAATCGTATTATTCCACTTTGTTGTTTACGCTCAAAGAAAACAATATTTACTTATTTTTAACTTTAACACTGGCAAAAGCCCGCGCGCGAAACAGTAAATTGGCTTGAATTTATTTCTATAAGAATAAAAAGTATTCTTAGAAATTGCGTTAAAATATTTTTAAAACCTTAATAACAATCAGAGAAAACTTTTTATCGCAATGGAATTAATATCATTAAAAAGTTAATTTTCTGCTCTTTAAAATGGCATACAAATAATTGTTGTCTAATAAGTATTTCAGAAGTTATTGGAAAAAAACGTATAAGAATTAGGCTTAAAAACAGCTAATTTTCGTTATTTAATTAAATATCTTAAGAACTAATTCACTCTGAAAGTTGAAAATAGCACTGTTGACCTAGAGCTGTGCTCTAGAATGTCGGGTGCAAATTTCATGTTGCTACGGTACACCGTTTAGGAGTTCTTGTGACCGACAGACAGATGCATCTATTTTCTGCTTTATATTATAGATGAGGTGCTATCAAAAATTGAAACTCAACTTTAATTACACATAAACATTGTATTAATTTTAAATTTGCATCACTCATTACTTTTAAAACGTGCAGCTGCTTTTAAATTTCTAAAAAAATATTTCATCAATGATTTTTGTAAAAATGCAATTTTCAAATTTTTTCAAGCAATGCTTTTTGCTTTCTATTTGTGCGTGCTTCAGTTTATTCATTTTTAGCATTATTTTAAATTTAGTAATTCTCATTTAACTCTGTGAAATATAGAAAATTTTATTACAGGTTTTTGTTAATTATTAATGCCTAATTCTCTTATTTTTACCATTCACAAATGTGATATTGTTTTGGAATAAAAAGAATTTTATCGAAGTTGCTGCAATCATATGTTCGAAATTTATGTATTTTAAATTCTGAATTCGTAGCCCTTATAGTCCGGTCGAATTTTCATGAAAAGTATGAAAATGGAGAAAAAATACATTACAGCAATTTTATTTGTTTAAGTTGTTGGGTCGGCCTTAAAATACACAGTGTAACCTTTTTGGTACGCCATAATTTTATTTCTGTTAGGGATAACAGTAGCCATCAATAAAGGGGTCTTGGTTCGTTTAAATACTTTTAATTAAACACAAAAGGACACAACATACAGGGACAAACATTAAGAACAAAACACTTCATTACATATAAAATAAACAATCACTCGGGGGAGAACACCATGTTTACTCTTCGACTCCAGATCGTGAACTGCCGTCTCCTCCAACGGCCGCTAGGTGGCGAGCTATGAAAACAGTGCGGTTACAGACTCCCCCTCTGGCTCGTACGACGTCTCGGCAAAGAGTCAGCACTATATTTATTTGGTCTGCCCCGTCTCCGGAGAGGTGCTATAGTTCCACTGTCTCTGGAAACTGGGAGTTCATAAGCTCGTAAGGCTGAGCTGTGGTAAGTGCTAAAGACTTCATCTGGCTTTGCTGGATCAGCAATGTCATACGTAATGGGTGAACGATTGGTAATCACTAAGTAAGGTTCTTCACGTTTGGGCATGAATTTCCGACTTTTCTTATTTTGTGACTTGCTAATAGGATGTATTGTTACCCATACTTGGTCACCTGGTTTGTAGAAAGCTTGTCGACGATCATAATACATTTTACGCTTGTCTTGCTTTTGCTCGACGTGGTCTTTAATCTCTGCGGTTAAACGACAAAATCGCTTGAGATATGGGGTTATCTCATCCACGAAGTTATCGTTGTCGATCAGTGCTCTTAAGTCGTGTGTCACATCATCCGTTGTTCTTAACTCTCTGCCAAACTGCAAAAAGGCTGCTGTGTGATTAGTGGTTTCACACTTAGCAGTGTTCAATGCAAAACGAATCATTGGCAGTTTTTCTTCCCAAGTGTCGTGTTCATCTCTGACTAGTATGGCTAGTCGGGGTTTTAGATCCCTATTTTTACGTTCGAATGGATTAGCTTGGGGATGATACACAGGAATAAGGTCTTGCTTAATTCCAAAGAAATTGCAAGTTTGTTGCATTACAGCACTGATAAATTTTAGACCATTATCACTGATGAGTCTGCGTGGAAGTCCATATCTTAAAAAGACTTCTTCGACTAAAGTTTTCGCGCAGTTTACCGATGTTGCTTCTTTAAGGGCAAACAATTCTACATATTTTGTACTGGTATCTTCTACCAGAAAAATCCACTTCTTACCAGACGAGGTCTCTGGAAGAGGTCCAAACAAATCAATAGCAAGGGTTTCAAACCTTTGGGCATAAACTGGAGTTCTAAGAAGACCGGTTGGCTTCTGATTACTCGGTTTGTAACGATTACAGTCGGGACAGTTTTTAACATATTCAGCAATGTATTTTCGCATACCTGGAAAATAGTATCTAGAGGCAACTTTGTTGTAAGTCCCTTCAGCTCCATAGTGTCCAGCGGTTGGAACATCATGGTACTGTTGTAACACTATCTCTCTTTCCTGGAAAGGAACCACGAGTTGTGCTTCTACTGTTTCTACTTCGGGTGAGTAATGATACAGAATACCTTGATTCATAAGATAACCTCTACTAGTCCAGTTTGCGAAGTTTTCATCTTTTGAACTGTTTTCAAAACAGTCAATTATCTTTTTTAGTTCTTCGTCTTTCAACTGTTCTTGTCGAATGTCTTTAGACTTTCTCACTGGGAAATCCGATGATACTGCAAATATGTCACAAGGGACATCTTCATTTAAATTTGTATGCCTAGACAACATGTCTGCAAGGACATTGGCTTTACCAGGCGTGTACTCAATTTTCGGATTAAAGGATTGGATCTGAAGAGCCCACCTTGCCAAACGACCTGATGGAGACTTTATGCTCATAAGCCATTTTAAAGGCTGGTGGTCAGATGCTATTATTATTTCTTGGCTTTCGACGTAACCTCGAAATTTCTCTAGAGCCCAAACTACTGCAAGTGCTTCACTTCAGTAGTGGAGTAATTTCGTTCTGCTGGGATGAGCAGACGACTGGCATACTCAATAACGTGCTCCTCTGGATCTTCTCCTTGGGTAAGGACGGCTCCAAGAGCATAACTGCTAGCGTCTGTACGGATACGAAATGGCTTCTATTAATCTGGTTGTTTCAACACTGGGGGTATTATTAAACTTTTCCTCAAGATTTCAAATGCTTCTTGCTGTTCAGGACCCCAAAACCATTGTGCATTCTTTTTAGTAAGTTTACTAAGAGGCCTTGCTATGTTCGCAAAGTTTGGAACATACCTTCTAAACCATGAGCAAGTTTGCAAGAAGGACTGAGCTTCTTTCACATTAGTTGGCACAGGAATTTTCTGAATAGCGGATACTTTCTGCTGGTCAACTTCAATTCCATTTGCGGTTATCCAGTGACCTAAATATTTAACTCGATCACAAGCAAAATGACATTTTTCTCTGTTAACATGGAGTTTGAACAAAGAAAGTCTTTCAAAAACAATGTGTAAATCATTTATATGTTGATCAAAAGTCTCTGATAAAATTATGATATCGTCCATATAAGACAGAGCAAAAACATTCTTTAGGCCTGCTCTAAATTTGTCAATCAGGCGTTGAAACGTGGCGGGTGCATTTCGTAAACCGAAAGGCATGCGTAAATATTTATACGTTCCAAATGGACAAATGAAAGCTGTTTTATCTTGATCATCTTCATGCACTTCGATATGATGATACCCTGATTTGAGATCGAGGGTTGACATATAGGCCGTCGACTCAGCTTCTGTGAGCAAATCGTCCATACGAAGTAGCGGGTACGTGTCCGCAATAGTAGTGGCGTTAAGTTTGCGAAAATCGACGCAAAGTCTCATGCTACCGTCAGGTTTAGGCACTAATACAACAGGACTGGCATATGGAGATTCACATTCTTCGATTATACCATCAGCCAAGAGAGAGTCTAATTCTTTTTGCAGGATTCATTCTATAAGGAGGTCCTGCAACTGGGGGACTGTTTCCAGTATTATTGTGGTGTTCCGCATAAGGGGTAGGGTCTCCCCCTGGCTTGAAGATGCTGTCAAATTTTCGAGCAGGTAGCTCATCTTCTCTCTTTGCTCTGGGGTCAGAGTTGTATCTTCATCTTCACAAAGCTGGCAGCTGTTGGCTATAATGCTTCCAGCAGCCTGTAGCGAATTTACATCAAGGTCTTCCTTGAAACATATCTTGTGATGAGGCTTGTCACTAAAATACCAACTTTTGTTCTTGAGGTCTAGAACAATACCAGACTTTTCCAAAAAGTCAGTGCCTAAGAGTGTTCGGTTGCCTTTTGCTTTTGGTAAAGCCAACATCTCTATGGGCACAGTTCTTCCTTCAATGTCAATGGACACCGGGGCGGTATAAGCTTCCATGTTAGTTTGGCTGCCATCTGCCAAAACCATCGTAACTTCCATCTTCTGGAAATCAACTCCTCGTTCTCGGAGCGAGTTGAACATTAACTCACCAGCAATGGAGCGAGTGGCACCAGTGTCAGCACATACTCTTCCATGGATATCACCTATGCGGATATCTAGTAGAGCTGTTGGTGAAACAGAAGCATGACAAGTATAAAGGGTTATACTATTGGAACTGCTCTTTTCTCTGGGTGTACATGAAGGACACTTGGCTTTTATGTATCCTGGCTTTCCACAGCCATAACATGTCAAGGTTGATTGATTTTCTTTTTTCTCAGGTTTAGGATTCTCCGAGAATTTCGGACTCTGTTCTGGATACCTCTTCTGCTTAAGAGTAGGGTATGCTCTGTTTTCAGCTCCTTTTCGGGGTGTCGAGGTATGGAAATCTCTCTTGGTTCGAACTGCATCATAGTCGTCTAACTTGCTAGTTAGTTTTTCAACATTGTTGAGTTGGCTCCATTCGTCGATATAGTGCTCACGCACTTCAGGGGGAACTCTACGCTTGATTTGATCTACGATGATCAGTTCCTTTAGCTGGTCAAAAGTGGAAATATCTAAACCACTGATCCATCCGCTGGTCAAAAGTGGAAATATCTAAACCACTGATCCATCCATGAAAATAATTCCCGACTTCATATGCGAAGTCTTTCCAGGTAGCTGTAGGGTACTTGCAGTGTTTGGAAAACAGTTGCCTGAATTTCTCAGCTGTAAGCTTATATCTTTTCAGTAGCTGGCTCTTCACCTTTTCAAAATCCCGTGAAATCCCTACGTCTTCTCTGGCGACAAGCTGTGCTATTTCATACGGTAGCAGACTGAGCAAGTGTGAAGCCCAAAATTCCTTCGGAACATCTGCGGCCTGAGCTTGGCGCTCAAATAGGATTAAATATAAGCTTATATCATTGTTTACTTGATCAAATTTAGGAATCATGGACAGGAAATCTATTTTTGGACTGGAAGGCCCACTTCCAGCTGAATTGAAAGATTCATTTTGAAGTTTCAACTTTTCCAGTTCGAATTCCCTTTCTTCTCTTTTCCTTCTCTCTTCAATTTCGAGCTCAAGTTTTCTTTGTTCAGCCTCTTCGGTTCGTTGTGATATAACTGTGTTCAGCCGTTCTTTAACAAACTCCATCTCATAATTTGTGCTTGCCACGATCAAATTCCTGAGATCTATTATCTTGAGGTCCGGGGTGACCTCTTCTCCTAATTCTCTGGCGAGAATGATCAGATCTTCTTTACGGGCTATACCGAGGAAAGCCATGCTTGAACTTTTGGTGGAATCGACTGATTCACACACAATCACAGGCAAAATTTTATTGGCACTTGAATCGACCGATTCATTGTAGTACGCACAATCACATGCGAAAATTTATTTGCACTTGAATCGACTGATTCACTGTAGCACGCACAATCACATGTGAAAATTTATTTGCACTTGAATCGACTGATTCACTGTAGTACGCACAATCACATGCGAAAATTTATTTCCACTTGAATCGACTGATTTATTATAGCACTTAAATAATTGATATCACCCACTTCAAATGTAAAATTTCATTGCAACGCGCACAAACACACTTTTGTTTCCGAGGGAAGTAGATGATGAAC
>BGPR01038534.1:0-14669 GCA_013235015.1 Araneus ventricosus | reverse complement strand
GTTCATCATCTACTTCCCTCGGAAACAAAAGTGTGTTTGTGCGCGTTGCAATGAAATTTTACATTTGAAGTGGGTGATATCAATTATTTAAGTGCTATAATAAATCAGTCGATTCAAGTGGAAATAAATTTTCGCATGTGATTGTGCGTACTACAGTGAATCAGTCGATTCAAGTGCAAATAAATTTTCACATGTGATTGTGCGTGCTACAGTGAATCAGTCGATTCAAGTGCAAATAAATTTTCGCATGTGATTGTGCGTACTACAATGAATCGGTCGATTCAAGTGCCAATAAAATTTTGCCTGTGATTGTGTGTGAATCAGTCGATTCCACCAAAAGTTCAAGCATGGCTTTCCTCGGTATAGCCCGTAAAGAAGATCTGATCATTCTCGCCAGAGAATTAGGAGAAGAGGTCACCCCGGACCTCAAGATAATAGATCTCAGGAATTTGATCGTGGCAAGCACAAATTATGAGATGGAGTTTGTTAAAGAACGGCTGAACACAGTTATATCACAACGAACCGAAGAGGCTGAACAAAGAAAACTTGAGCTCGAAATTGAAGAGAGAAGGAAAAGAGAAGAAAGGGAATTCGAACTGGAAAAGTTGAAACTTCAAAATGAATCTTTCAATTCAGCTGGAAGTGGGCCTTCCAGTCCAAAAATAGATTTCCTGTCCATGATTCCTAAATTTGATCAAGTAAACAATGATATAAGCTTATATTTAATCCTATTTGAGCGCCAAGCTCAGGCCGCAGATGTTCCGAAGGAATTTTGGGCTTCACACTTGCTCAGTCTGCTACCGTATGAAATAGCACAGCTTGTCGCCAGAGAAGACGTAGGGATTTCACGGGATTTTGAAAAGGTGAAGAGCCAGCTACTGAAAAGATATAAGCTTACAGCTGAGAAATTCAGGCAACTGTTTTCCAAACACTGCAAGTACCCTACAGCTACCTGGAAAGACTTCGCATATGAAGTCGGGAATTATTTTCATGGATGGATCAGTGGTTTAGATATTTCCACTTTTGACCAGCGGATGGATCAGTGGTTTAGATATTTCCACTTTTGACCAGCTAAAGGAACTGATCATCGTAGATCAAATCAAGCGTAGAGTTCCCCCTGAAGTGCGTGAGCACTATATCGACGAATGGAGCCAACTCAACAATGTTGAAAAACTAACTAGCAAGTTAGACGACTATGATGCAGTTCGAACCAAGAGAGATTTCCATACCTCGACACCCCGAAAAGGAGCTGAAAACAGAGCATACCCTACTCTTAAGCAGAAGAGGTATCCAGAACAGAGTCCGAAATTCTCGGAGAATCCTAAACCTGAGAAAAAAGAAAATCAATCAACCTTGACATGTTATGGCTGTGGAAAGCCAGGATACATAAAAGCCAAGTGTCCTTCATGTACACCCAGAGAAAAGAGCAGTTCCAATAGTATAACCCTTTATACTTGTCATGCTTCTGTTTCACCAACAGCTCTACTAGATATCCGCATAGGTGATATCCATGGAAGAGTATGTGCTGACACTGGTGCCACTCGCTCCATTGCTGGTGAGTTAATGTTCAACTCGCTCCGAGAACGAGGAGTTGATTTCCAGAAGATGGAAGTTACGATGGTTTTGGCAGATGGCAGCCAAACTAACATGGAAGCTTATACCGCCCCGGTGTCCATTGACATTGAAGGAAGAACTGTGCCCATAGAGATGTTGGCTTTACCAAAAGCAAAAGGCAACCGAACACTCTTAGGCACTGACTTTTTGGAAAAGTCTGGTATTGTTCTAGACCTCAAGAACAAAAGTTGGTATTTTAGTGACAAGCCTCATCACAAGATATGTTTCAAGGAAGACCTTGATGTAAATTCGCTACAGGCTGCTGGAAGCATTATAGCCAACAGCTGCCAGCTTTGTGAAGATGAAGATACAACTCTGACCCCAGAGCAAAGAGAGAAGATGAGCTACCTGCTCGAAAATTTGACAGCATCTTCAAGCCAGGGGGAGACCCTACCCCTTATGCGGAACACCACAATAATACTGGAAACAGTCCCCCAGTTGCAGGACCTCCTTATAGAATGAATCCTGCAAAAAGAATTAGACTCTCTCTTGGCTGATGGTATAATCGAAGAATGTGAATCTCCATATGCCAGTCCTGTTGTATTAGTGCCTAAACCTGACGGTAGCATGAGACTTTGCGTCGATTTTCGCAAACTTAACGCCACTACTATTGCGGACACGTACCCGCTACTTCGTATGGACGATTTGCTCACAGAAGCTGAGTCGACGGCCTATATGTCAACCCTCGATCTCAAATCAGGGTATCATCATATCGAAGTGCATGAAGATGATCAAGATAAAACAGCTTTCATTTGTCCATTTGGAACGTATAAATATTTACGCATGCCTTTCGGTTTACGAAATGCACCCGCCACGTTTCAACGCCTGATTGACAAATTTAGAGCAGGCCTAAAGAATGTTTTTGCTCTGTCTTATATGGACGATATCATAATTTTATCAGAGACTTTTGATCAACATATAAATGATTTACACATTGTTTTTGAAAGACTTTCTTTGTTCAAACTCCATGTTAACAGAGAAAAATGTCATTTTGCTTGTGATCGAGTTAAATATTTAGGTCACTGGATAACCGCAAATGGAATTGAAGTTGACCAGCAGAAAGTATCCGCTATTCAGAAAATTCCTGTGCCAACTAATGTGAAAGAAGCTCAGTCCTTCTTGCAAACTTGCTCATGGTTTAGAAGGTATGTTCCAAACTTTGCGAACATAGCAAGGCCTCTTAGTAAACTTACTAAAAAGAATGCACAATGGTTTTGGGGTCCTGAACAGCAAGAAGCATTTGAAATCTTGAGGAAAAGTTTAATAATACCCCCAGTGTTGAAACAACCAGATTAATAGAAGCCATTTCGTATCCGTACAGACGCTAGCAGTTATGCTCTTGGAGCCGTCCTTACCCAAGGAGAAGATCCAGAGGAGCACGTTATTGAGTATGCCAGTCGTCTGCTCATCCCAGCAGAACGAAATTACTCCACTACTGAAGTGAAGCACTTGCAGTAGTTTGGGCTCTAGAGAAATTTCGAGGTTACGTCGAAAGCCAAGAAATAATAATAGCATCTGACCACCAGCCTTTAAAATGGCTTATGAGCATAAAGTCTCCATCAGGTCGTTTGGCAAGGTGGGCTCTTCAGATCCAATCCTTTAATCCGAAAATTGAGTACACGCCTGGTAAAGCCAATGTCCTTGCAGACATGTTGTCTAGGCATACAAATTTAAATGAAGATGTCCCTTGTGACATATTTGCAGTATCATCGGATTTCCCAGTGAGAAAGTCTAAAGACATTCGACAAGAACAGTTGAAAGACGAAGAACTAAAAAAGATAATTGACTGTTTTGAAAACAGTTCAAAAGATGAAAACTTCGCAAACTGGACTAGTAGAGGTTATCTTATGAATCAAGGTATTCTGTATCATTACTCACCCGAAGTAGAAACAGTAGAAGCACAACTCGTGGTTCCTTTCCAGGAAAGAGAGATAGTGTTACAACAGTACCATGATGTTCCAACCGCTGGACACTATGGAGCTGAAGGGACTTACAACAAAGTTGCCTCTAGATACTATTTTCCAGGTATGCGAAAATACATTGCTGAATATGTTAAAAACTGTCCCGACTGTAATCGTTACAAACCGAGTAATCAGAAGCCAACCGGTCTTCTTAGAACTCCAGTTTATGCCCAAAGGTTTGAAACCCTTGCTATTGATTTGTTTGGACCTCTTCCAGAGACCTCGTCTGGTAAGAAGTGGATTTTTCTGGTAGAAGATACCAGTACAAAATATGTAGAATTGTTTGCCCTTAAAGAAGCAACATCGGTAAACTGCGCGAAAACTTTAGTCGAAGAAGTCTTTTTAAGATATGGACTTCCACGCAGACTCATCAGTGATAATGGTCTAAAATTTATCAGTGCTGTAATGCAACAAACTTGCAATTTCTTTGGAATTAAGCAAGACCTTATTCCTGTGTATCATCCCCAAGCTAATCCATTCGAACGTAAAAATAGGGATCTAAAACCCCGACTAGCCATACTAGTCAGAGATGAACACGACACTTGGGAAGAAAAACTGCCAATGATTCGTTTTGCATTGAACACTGCTAAGTGTGAAACCACTAATCACACAGCAGCCTTTTTGCAGTTTGGCAGAGAGTTAAGAACAACGGATGATGTGACACACGACTTAAGAGCACTGATCGACAACGATAACTTCGTGGATGAGATAACCCCATATCTCAAGCGATTTTGTCGTTTAACCGCAGAGATTAAAGACCACGTCGAGCAAAAGCAAGACAAGCGTAAAATGTATTATGATCGTCGACAAGCTTTCTACAAACCAGGTGACCAAGTATGGGTAACAATACATCCTATTAGCAAGTCACAAAATAAGAAAAGTCGGAAATTCATGCCCAAACGTGAAGAACCTTACTTAGTGATTACCAATCGTTCACCCATTACGTATGACATTGCTGATCCAGCAAAGCCAGATGAAGTCTTTAGCACTTACCACAGCTCAGCCTTACGAGCTTATGAACTCCCAGTTTCCAGAGACAGTGGAACTATAGCACCTCTCCGGAGACGGGGCAGACCAAATAAATATAGTGCTGACTCTTTGCCGAGACGTCGTACGAGCCAGAGGGGGAGTCTGTAACCGCACTGTTTTCATAGCTCGCCACCTAGCGGCCGTTGGAGGAGACGGCAGTTCACGATCTGGAGTCGAAGAGTAAACATGGTGTTCTCCCCCGAGTGATTGTTTATTTTATATGTAATGAAGTGTTTTGTTCTTAATGTTTGTCCCTGTATGTTGTGTCCTTTTGTGTTTAATTAAAAGTATTTAAACGAACCAAGACCCCTTTATTGATGGCTACTGTTATCCCTAACAGAAATAAAATTATGGCGTACCAAAAAGGTTACACTGTGTATTTTAAGGCCGACCCAACAACTTAAACAAATAAAATTGCTGTAATGTATTTTTTCTCCATTTTCATACTTTTCATGAAAATTCGACCGGACTATAAGGGCTACGAATTCAGAATTTAAAATACATAAATTTCGAACATATGATTGCAGCAACTTCGATAAAATTCTTTTTATTCCAAAACAATATCACATTTGTGAATGGTAAAAATAAGAGAATTAGGCATTAATAATTAACAAAAACCTGTAATAAAATTTTCTATATTTCACAGAGTTAAATGAGAATTACTAAATTTAAAATAATGCTAAAAATGAATAAACTGAAGCACGCACAAATAGAAAGCAAAAAGCATTGCTTGAAAAAATTTGAAAATTGCATTTTTACAAAAATCATTGATGAAATATTTTTTTAGAAATTTAAAAGCAGCTGCACGTTTTAAAAGTAATGAGTGATGCAAATTTAAAATTAATACAATGTTTATGTGTAATTAAAGTTGAGTTTCAATTTTTGATAGCACCTCATCTATAATATAAAGCAGAAAATAGATGCATCTGTCTGTCGGTCACAAGAACTCCTAAACGGTGTACCGTAGCAACATGAAATTTGCACCCGACATTCTAGAGCACAGCTCTAGGTCAACAGTGCTATTTTCAACTTTCAGAGTGAATTAGTTCTTAAGATATTTAATTAAATAACGAAAATTAGCTGTTTTTAAGCCTAATTCTTATACGTTTTTTTCCAATAACTTCTGAAATACTTATTAGACAACAATTATTTGTATGCCATTTTAAAGAGCAGAAAATTAACTTTTTAATGATATTAATTCCATTGCGATAAAAAGTTTTCTCTGATTGTTATTAAGGTTTTAAAAATATTTTAACGCAATTTCTAAGAATACTTTTTATTCTTATAGAAATAAATTCAAGCCAATTTACTGTTTCGCGCGCGGGCTTTTGCCAGTGTTAAAGTTAAAAATAAGTAAATATTGTTTTCTTTGAGCGTAAACAACAAAGTGGAATAATACGATTACACAGTTATCCAATGACGTTAGTGAATTATTCTCTCGATGTTTTAATTTTCACAAATTTTTAACTGATCCTAATGCGTGTGCACTAAGCCTTCAAGGCTACTTAGTCCGGTTCCTATCGTAGGAAGAGGGGGAAAAAAAGATGTTCTAACTGTCTGTCTCTTGCAAGAACTCCTCCTAAACGGTGAATAGTCTTGACATGAAATTTACACATGCCATTCTGGGGTCCGTTCCTAGATTAATTCTACTTTTTCAAACTTTCCTAAGATATTTAATTAAATAATGAAAATTAAGCCAATTTTCGGCGTTTTATCTCAGCTTTTTGCCAATAATTTCAGAAAAATATATTGCACGTAGATTATTTACATATCTTAGAGAGCAGAAAATTCTTTTTAATGATTTCAATTTAAATGTTATGCGTTCTTTTTCTTAATTTAATAAACATTTCAAATTTATTTCATACACAATTTGTAACAATGCTTTCTGTTATTGTAATTAAATTAAAACCATTGATCATTTTATCAAATCCTTCATTCCGGTATTTTTACCATAGTGAAAGTTATGATAAAAAATATTGCTTTCTTTGAATGTTAACAGAAAGGCACAAGTTTTATTTAGCTTTTATTTCATAGCATGTAGCTCTTTCAACATGTTTGCACCTCAACACAATTATGTTAATTAGTCTCTTTCCGCGATGCTTCATTTAATTTTACAAATTTTTTAATGATCATAATGAGTGTGCGAAATCCTTCACGATTGTTGAGCCCACTTCCTACCGGAGGGAGAGGGTCTAAGGAGAAAAAGAAAGAACACTATGCGGTTTTTCCGGTCAGTGACAAAAACACCAAAGGGAAGATAATTGTAGTCCGGATAATGGCAAACAATACAAGATATGAAAGAATTTCTGTTGTTGCGGTAGCAATAATGGGGAGGGGAAAATTGAGTACGAAGGACTACGAGATTCTCGCCAAGTGGTTCAAACTAAGGAGAGAAAAAGAAGGGTGTTTCACTGCTGGTCCAAAGGGTCAGTTGATTAACGAAAATCAGAGAAAGACGCTTCCGCGAAAAACACTGTTATTAAATTGAAAGTGTTATAAGTAATTGGACTTGAAAATATTTTTATCCCGAGCAACGTCGGGTATATCAGCTAGTACTCTATAAAAATGTACATGTTACATAAATATTAAGATTTCTTCTGTCATTAGAAATCACACATTCTTTAGCAATTGTTGAAGGAAATAGACCACTTAGCTGCCTAATAATGTAACGAAAAAATATTTAATTGCAAATTGGGAAGAATAAATAAATAAAGACGCCCGAAGATTGCTAAAATGGTGCAAAACCAATACTCAATGATTTCAAGGAGTAGAAAATGTACCCAAGAGATTTTCTACGCGTAACGGAGAGTTAAAAAAGCATCACTCATTTTCAATTTACGACATACACCCAATATGTAATTCACCTATTGTTTGTCATGAATTTGTGAATCTTTATCTATAATTACAGCATGAATAAGGAATATAAATCTAGTTTTGTACAGCAAAACTTGAGGAGTAAACTTTTGGATTTAATTAATTTTTTCACAACTTCTTTCTATGAGATTAAAATTATTATTTCCAAATTCAAGAAGTAACGTGCAATAAATCACAGAGATCGAAGTTTCATAACCGAATGAAATAATTTCTTTCATGAACAACTAATTAATTAATTTAATCATTCTAAATAAAAATCTTAGCCATGGAGAAAGACGGTCAGTAGCTCTCATGAGCAAATGAGAATAAGGAGTCTATTCTGGTACCCCCGGTTGGGTTGGGAGACGTAACTTCTTCCGTTGTTAACGGCCGGGAAAAGTGACGTCTCCCAACCCAACCGGAGGTACCAGAATAGATTTCTAACAATGAATTAAGTTGACTTGAAAGGACGGAACCTGCAGGTATGTTTGCTGCAAAAGAGATAACTAATTGGATGGTCGGATGTAGCAGTGTGGAGAAATAAGAACTGATGCACTTTCTTAGAAAGTAATTTATTTATTTAAAGAAAAGCCCACTACAGAGAAAACTTCAATTACAGAGGGCAATGAATAACAAACACACGAAAAACACAAGCCACAATGAGTGAATCATAAAGATATTAAAAAACGTATTAGAAAATAAAAAGCTGAATGCAAAACATATAAAAGTTCAAAACACAAAGCCATAAAATAATTTATACAAAAACATTAAAAGACACACTAGGATTTTAAAAGTCGTATACTGTCACATTATGTACATTATACATTAAAATTTTTTTAAAATTAAAAACGTTAAATCGAAAAACTATTTTTAAAAAAACAAGAATTTAAAAGTTAAATACACACAAGCATCAAATCCTTAAAAACACATTAGAAGTTTAAAAGGTTAAAGAAGAAAATGCACACGAGAGATAAAAATCCAATTGCAGAGTACAAAAACTGAACACAGATAACTAAAGCAAAAATTTGTTCTTCAGAAAAATACGAGATCACTTAAATTATTTATTTTGACGTCTTCATTCATATTCTTTATAAAAATTCTTTGAATAAATATGCATTTTCTTGAATACACATACTATTATTAAAAATTACTAGATGTACCATTTTAATGAAAGAAAAAAAAAACAGCGGGAGTGGGTCTCCCCTAAATTCTCGTAAACTTCCTATACTCAAAGACAGGCCAAGAAGCTAACAGAGATTACTCTATGCTTCCGGTGCTGCACCGATGAATGACGTAGTTGGTGTTTCTACGCGTTTTGGGGTTACTTTCTATTAGAATTCGCCAACAACCAGAAGTAGATTTTCTTTGCTTTGTGTGCGCCAACGTTTCGTTCTCAAAGCAAAAAGAGAAAGTTGCTTGGATCGATTTTTTTTTTTACTATTACATTGTTTTTAAGTACATAATTTGTGCATTATTAATTAAAGGAAGTCTGAGAAATATCAATAGTAGACACTTGACACTATATTTAAAATTGTATACAGCAGAAGATTCTATGCAAAAAAAAAAATTGATTACACCAACCATGCTTTCATGTTGTTATCTTGAAATAAAGGATGCATAATTTTTTTAATAATTAAAAGGAAATTTAATAAAAACTAAAATATTTACAATGAATAATGTTCGAATAATAATCGAATTACAACTCAAATTTTAAATTATATATTCAGTAAAACTTTTTTTTTTACTCTTCTAATACAGAGTTTTGAGAAGTTAAGGTATGTACAATGAATGTTTTATATTATACAGCATAACCGAAAGTTTCATATTCTATTTTAAATATTTTTCTTATCACTCTTATAATATTTTTCATTGTATGCAAATATTTTTTGGATAAACTGGCGCACAAATGAATCCGTTACATCTAGAGTTCAACATTTAGTTTTTATAGATAAACAGATTGAGTCAAACATATAAAATGCAAAAAATAGTATGCTGTGTTACATACTGCCGACACCAAAAAGGATTATTCGCCAAATGTGAGCTCCGAAGAGACAGAGAAAAAAAGCTTTTCCCCCGAATGCTCCCAAGGTCATCTTGGTTCTTGTCATTTCCGACAGAAGGCGGGGAAAAAAAAAAAAAATTAAGAAATTAAATAACTTACGTTTGAAAATAGATTTTTATTGTAGAGAAGTTCGGTTTTTGTTATTTAAAGCAGAATTCTGTTGAAATGTGTCAATTACTTTTAAAATACATTAGAATAATTGCAGGACTATTTCACTTGGCGGAAGAATACCATCCATAGCTTCCATTGTATAACATTCTTGAGTTGTCTAGGACTATAATACATATGGAGATAAAATAAGTGAAACGGCACTAAAACGCACAAAGCGTTCCTAGTACAGGTGGATAAAAATTAAGGCGACCGTCAATCTTTCCTCGAGCAGCAAGGAAAAAGGCGAAAGTAAAATAAAGAAGCTGGCGCTGTTATGTAATATGGCTTTGCATCATTCTAAGATAAAGGAAATCGAATATGCAAATTGAAAGCCTTTCTTTTAACCGATTGAAACGAAAATTGGTCCCAAATCTACAATTAGGGTTAGAAGACTACATACTAAACTTCATTTATCTCAGTCGTTGCATTTACGACTTATGGTGTTCAGAAGCATGCAATTAAAACAGACAGTCAACCCTTTTGACGGATTTCGTCCAAAATTTTATACAGACCTACAATCTTCATGATAAAACTGTGAACTAAATTTTATCTAACTAACTATTTAAGTTCCCGTGTTCACATGAACAAGGGCAGACAGACTTCCTGTGGACTGATTTTGTCCAAAATTTGATAGAAACCTACAAATTATGTGTAAAGATTCATGTGTGTGTGTGTGGGGGGGGGGGGGGCTTTGGAAACGCACAGCCTCGAGGGGCTTTAAACTTCCATTACTAACTGTAATATAAATGGTTAGTGACATATAATTGTTTGCACCTGATTAGAGAATTTAATGACATTTAATTTAAAATAGAACAAGAAAATAAGCTTATTAAGTTAGGATGCGTTCTTACATTAATTGAATGGATAACAGTCAATACAAAATGGCATTGTATTTATATCATCAGTTTCATACATAAATATTTTTTTCCCTCCTTTTTTCGTAGATCACGTACCAAATTACATCGCCGTAGCTTATGCCGTTTTCAAGTTATCGTGTTTCCAGACTTGGGTCAGGTCTAAAACGTGGAGATTCATCAAAATCTGGAGTTTGAATTTTTTCACCGTTACAATACTTTCTCTTCATAAACTTCGTATATGAGAAAGTAATAAATCGTCAAGTCAGGAAAACAGAATCAAGTCATTTTCGCAATAGAATATGGAAGCTGAAATACAAATGGGGTCGCACCAAATTTAGTACAAAACTATTTATATATATATAACAGCTTATTTTTTGTGTTTGTGTGTATGTTCATTTTTTTCTTCTCTATGCACGCACAGACTGTTTGACACATCAAATCCAAATTTGGCACAGAATGGATTCACAAAATGGAAGCTAAGGCAAGTAAAAATTACTTTAAAATTCGAATTTTATTTACGTAATTTTAAGTGGTAAATTCGGGCGTCACTTTCTGCGTATATTCTCATCGGAGAACCGTAATTTTTATATCATTGTGAAGTCCAGATTATCCCCGTTCTAATAAGAGTAATTTGGAATTGCTGCGACTTTTCTGATTTTGAACGATTTTTTCTTCACAATTTTTTGCATACGAGAGAGATGAAATGTTATATTTTGCAACATAGATTATTGGCACCATTTTCTAAACTTGTAACAATTATTGTACGGTATATTGTTTAAAATAAATTTTCGTTTTCTAAACTTCAATTCAACAAGGAAGTATTGAAAGGAGATTTAAGTTTGTTGGAGAAAATTGGCAATAGTATTTGCAGAAAAAGAAACGGGGAGGGGGATCATATGAAAAACCTTGAATCCCGGCAATGCCGGGTTTTCAGCTAGTATATAATAGTTTTCAAGAGAAGATTCTGAAATACATACATCATGTTGATTACATTTTACTATTTGAATAAATACAGCATTTATTCTAATTAAATTATGTTTTGAAAAAATTTAAATATATCAAAAGCACTGGGCTTTGATTTTATTTCAATAACAAATATTTCTGCGAAAATTCCCCACAGCAAACATCACAAAAATGGACTTTTCATTTGTAAGAATTGGGCAAAGTGCATTGAAATGAACTTTCTGAGATAATTCGCAACAGCCAACTTCAAAACAATAACCTTTTCCCCCCCCCCCTTAACATGAAATGTTCAACTAAATCAACCTCCATGAGAAAATTCTTTTCATCAGACATTGCTGGATAAAATAATTTCAATTGTACAAGAAGAGAAATCTTAATTAAAAATCGATAAAGAAAATTCTTAACTACGCACAAGCATATGAACAGGATTTTTTTTATTTATATAAATTCTAGATAATTCACATGCAAATTGATATTCCGAGAGAGAGAACATTCTTTAACACAGATATCAACCAAATTTAGTTTTTTAATTATATGAGCAAAATGATGAATATTTAAATTGCTCTTTAGAGACAGTAATTTCTACATCACCAGAATAGTGTGTTTATTTGCAACAGTTCCATAATGTGTATTTAAATCACTTCATGTATACATGGATTCCATTATGTATTTTTAAATTGACTTTATGAGAATAATTTTTACCACATACATCACGAGGAAAGGGATTTTTCAGTTGTATGAAGTCGATAATGCACTTTTAAATCACATGTCTGATAATATCCCTTTCCACATAAATCACATGAAAAGGGCTTTTCATTTGTATGAGTTCAAAGATGCAAATTTAAATTACTTTTATTAGAAAAATCTTTATGGCATACATAAAGAAAAGGGCTTTTCATCTGTATGAATACGATAATGCACTTTTAACGCATCTTTAGGAGAAAATCCTAATCCGCATATATTACAAGAAAAGGGCTTTTCTGTTGTACGAGTTCGAAGATGCACATTTAAATTACTTTTATTAGAAAAATCTTTATGGCGTGCTTCACAAAAAAGGGCTTTTCTTTTGTATGAGTTCGAAGATGCACATTTAAATTACTTTTATCAGAAAAATCTTTATGGCATACATCACAAGAAAAGGGCTTTTCATCTGTGTGAATACGATAATGCACTTTTAGCACTTCTTTCCGAGAAAATCCTTTTCCGCAGAAATTACAAGAAAAGGGTTTTTTATCTGTATGAATACAATAATGCACTTTTAATGCATCTTTCCGAGAAAATCCTTTTCCGCATACATTACAAGAAAAGGGCTTTTCTTTTGTATGAGTTCGAAGATGCATACTTAAATTACTTTTATCAGAAAATTTTTTATGGCATACCTCACAAAAAAAGGGCTTTTCTTTTGTATGAGTTCGAAGATGCACATTTAAACTAGCTTTCCAAGAAAACTCTTTATGGCATACATCACAAGAAAAGGGCTTTTCATCTGTATGAATACGACAATGCAGTTTTAACACATTTTTCCGAGAAAATTTTTTTCCACAGACATCACATGAAAAGGGCTTTTCATTTGTATGAATTCGAAGGTGCGCATTTAAACTATTTTTCTCAGAAAAATTTTTATGGCATACCTCACAAAAAAAGGGCTTTTCTTTTGTATGAGTTCGAAGATGCACATTTAAATTACTTTTCCGAGAAAAATCTTTATGGCATACATCACAAGAAAAGGGCTTTTCATCTGTATGAATACGACAATGCTCTTTTAACACAGCTTTCCGAGAAAATTCTTTTCCACAGACATCACATGAAAAGGGCTTTTCAATTGTATGGATACAACAATGCTCATTTAAATTACTTTTATCAGAAAAATCTTTATGGCATACATCACAAGAAAGGGGCTTTTCTTTTGCGTGAGTTCGAAGATGCACATTTAAAGTACTTTCATGAGAAAAATTTTTATGGCATACATCACAACTAAAAGCCTTTTCATTTGTACGAATTTGATAATGCATTTTTAAATCAACTTTCCGAGAAAAGTTTTTACCACATACACTACAAAAAAATGCTTTTCATTTGTAAGAATACGATAATACACTTTTAAATCACATCTCTAAGAAAATCCTATTTCTTTTCTATGAATTCCATGGTGCACATTTAAATGATTTTTCTGAAAAAACTCTTTATAGCAAACACAAGAATATGACTTTTCTTTCTTATGGCTATGAAAATGATCTTTTAAAAGATGTTTCTGAAAAAAATTTCTCACGGCAGATATCACATTCGAAATATTCCTTTTCTTGTCAATCACATTTCGACATTTTCATCAGTATCAATCGTTTCTGCACACAGATCACTAATTACAGTTGTTTCATTTTGTCTTGATATACGTTTCCACTCTGTATGTCCTTGATGATAGATAAAACTTGATGTTTTACTTTCGAAAACTGAGCTACAGTAGTATCAAGGATCTTTATCTAATAAAACGTTTTTGCTTTATTTGAAGAAATACCTTTCCTTCTGTGGCATCTGCACAACTAGGAAGGAACCTGGTAAAGAAAATGGAATTTTATTACAAATCGAGTCATAACAAGAATTTTATAAGTAAATAACAATTCATTGAAAAAACAGACAGAGCATTGTCTTCTTGACTCAGTAGAATAGTGACCTGCGTGCATCAGTTTTATGAAGTGCCATGGAGTAACAACACATTACTGTGTTTTGGCCATTATTCAAAGAAAAAAATGGTCAGCAATAAAAAAAAAAAAACATGTCCTGGGCACCAATTACGCTTGTTAAGCCATTGGTGACAACTGGGGTAAAAAGAAATGCATTACTCAACGGGTGCCAATTAACCTCACAACACTTCTTGCCACGGGGTGACAAAACACAAATATGTCCTTTTTGAAAGTCAAATACGAAAAGGGTGGGTTTAAAAATAATACCACGCTCTGTGCACCAATTACGCTTGCCAAGTTACTGATGACAACTGAGGTAAAAAAAAAAACTGCATTATTCACCGGGTGCAACTTAACCTCACTACACTTCTTGACACGTGGCGACAAAACGCAAATATATCTGTTTTGAAAGTCAAATACGAAAAGTGTGGGTGTAAAAATAATACCATGCTCTGTGCACCAATTACGCTTGCTAAGTTACTGATGACAACTGAGATAAAAAAAA
>BGPR01038533.1:0-14669 GCA_013235015.1 Araneus ventricosus | reverse complement strand
TTCAAAACTCTCTTTGTAAAACCAATTCAAAACTCTCTTTGTAAAACGAATTCAAAACTCTCTTTGTAAAACGAATTCAAAACTCTCTTTGTAAAACGGATTTTTTTTAGTGAAACTGTAATTAATCTTGATTTGTGGCATGCTTTTTTCATGTAGTTAAATTAAAAATTATTGCCTTTTGATGAAGATTTTAATCTGTAGTGCATGGTTGTAGGGAATTCTGGAGGAATGCCTTCTAAAAATATTTTTTGACAATTGTATTCATTTTAGAATATTTGCAGTTGTTAAAGAATGGAAGGAAGCAATTTTCGCAGTTTTCAAGAATTTAAAGGAAGGTAGAAGCCGTTTGAGAAAACATTATCCATTAGTAAAGTCATTTTCATGATTCAACTAATCGGAAAAATTCAAAATCAGACCATTGGGTTTCAAGATACAAGAGTTCAAATTCCACCAGTTTTTTCTAAAGCAATCGTTCATTAATCGCAATTGGAAAAAAAAGATTGCTGCTTGTTAATATTATATATCTTTGAAATGATAAAGACAAGACAATCCAATAAGGGTTAAACTATTTTTGTTGTCACATTCTATCAAATGTCAAAAGGTTGCAAATTTGACTGAAAGGAATTACTGTATGGTGCATTGATGAACAATTCGTTTAGAACTACAAAAATGTTCAGACATCAAAGTTGATACGGCAGTTAACATCACAATGCTGTCATACAACTAGAAGTCATTAAGATCCACTCTAATGTTAGTTTAAACTCTTAAAGTATTTTGAAGGAACACAGTGGATTGGTATGCGACCTTCATTATCTAACACAATTCTTGGGAAAGTAAACTTGATCTTGCTTCTGTATGCATAAAATAAAATACATTGCTTACTTTATAACAGGACTACATATACTAAGGCGTATATAGGATGATTAAAAAATGTCCTAATTTCAGGTGTGCAACAGGCAGTATCTGTGCTTATTTGAAAGATATATACATCGACTGGTAACATATTCAAATTTTGAATGAAAGATCCGCATTTGGGCACATCGTGCGATCATGTGCAAATCGCCACAGAAAGAAAAAATATCACGATCTGCGATTTAGTTACCGTGATGGCCAAAGTGACAGCTCTCTATCAATTGATAGAAACTCAGTGACCAATCTACCGTTGTTAATGTTAATTAATAGATGATGATTCTTCAGAAAATGAAAATTCTTCTCCGATACCACATATAGTGCAATATAATCTTCGCCAAAGTTACTTCCGCGATGGAAACAATCAAAATCAAACCAACCCACAAATAACGACATAAGTTCCCTCTTCCATTATGGACTTATACGCTGACATTTCCTTTTGCAAGACGTAACCAATCCACAAGTAATGGCATATACTTGGATCTCCTACCCTCCGTTAATATGGACTCCTTTATGCCGTTTTCCCCATTCGCAATCAAGGACATCCTTTGCCACTGGTAGAACTTTTTGCACTCCTCTGTTTCTTTCAGGGTGAGGAACCGCAAATGCATTCTCGAAAACCATGTGCAGACTTAGCTCTCTCTACAACTTAAGTGCAGAACGCAAGGACAAAGTTTTATACGCAGTTTTTCTCTCTCTCTTTTGTTTCAGCCCCATTTATTAAACAGGCTCCAATAGTTCGTCCCGGACACAGGAGTGAGAGGCTGGTGTTGCTTCTGCTTTCCGACGACCATTACCTATTTGAAAACACGCATTACATCTGCTATTGGCAGCATCGGCACAGTCATGCTGGAGAAGATTTGGCAAGAATTGTGTTACAGATTTTATGTTTGCCATGTAACAAAAGGAGCTCACACTGAACATCTTTAATGCTTACATTCAGAACTTGAATATATTGCCTCTTGAAGTATGTGTTACGAACTTCCCCACAAAAGTAAGGGAGGTCAGTCCGTTGAACCCTGTGAGGGCCTGGCCGGATGGGGGAGGACCCTCCTTCGACCTTTAACCTTTTCTTGCCAGTTAGTTGCTTGCTGTGAGCGCGAGAAAGGTTAGTTCTATCAGCGACGCTCCCACTGTGAGGTGTCACGCATTTTTTAGGACACATGCTTGTGGAGCTAGAGAACTCAAGTGCACTCGGTTGAATGCCGAAGAGAGGCACAATATAGTAACATGAATATTTAGGAATGTTTGATGTACCATTATCTGCTGCTAGTATGTATACAACATGATCTCCTGGTCGACAAGGAAATAAAGATGTTGAAAATACTAGATGTCATCATTTGGAAAGTAGATAAGTACTTCATCAATTATTACATTTTTTAAGTCAAAATAAGTTAAGAATTCTCCTGATAATCTTGTGCGAAATAGAGACTTTTCCACAGTATGTATCTTTCTAATAAACACAGAAACTACCTATTGCGCAGTAATGCTTTGAGCTCAGGACATCCGTTTTGACTCACTCTCTATATTAAGTTTAAAAAACATTAGGTCCACGGAAACTATCAGAGAGACTTCCGCTTTCAAATCTTGGATAGTTTTAACTAAAAGTAATTACAAATATAATACTGGCTTAAAATATGTAATTAAATTTTAGAAAATAACTTTTCAATTGAATTTCCAGTTAGTTGTTATTAATAAATTCTTTATTTTTTTATTTAACTCTTTCTTAGGCCGTGGTAAGTACACTTCCCGCCAATTTCATCAATTTTTATATGCACTTGTTTAAGATTGGTGTAAGTTCTCGCCGAATTTTTCGATGAAACGAAAACCTAGTTGACCAAATTTCTTATCCCAAACCATCACGAAGTGTCTTGACTTGGTAATTAATTATTAATTAATAAAATTAATTAATAAAAACTAGTGTCATTCAATAAGCTACATGGATTTCTTTTCTTAAATTAATCTCAATCCCAAAGTTATTTTATTATACCACTACTAGAAAAAAATGAAACTTTAAAGGATTAATACGCAACTTTGGGACACGGCAAAATGTTTGTGACGGGAATAGAGTCGCGAATGAATGAACCCCAAGAAAGGCGTTCCGAATGAAAAGAGTTTAAGAAATTTTGCAATATCAAATTTTACTTTCTTATTCTTTCTATGAACTTGCCAATTCTTTATTTACGATTGATTTTCACCTAAAGGTCATTGCCGCAAAACAGTTCTTCGTTTCCTTATTTAGTTAACAACTTAAAAGTCGCAGCAAACATTTCAGACAGCAAACATTTTTCAACCTAAACCAGCGGGAGTGTTCTCCCCTAAACTTTCTCGTATACTTCCCCCAAAAGGTGCCGTTTCCCCTTCCACCGCGTGGATAAAAAAATTCGAACCTACTGTTACCCAGAATCCAATGACTATCAGAAGGTTTTTCATTATAGTGATTGAAAAATATCTAGGTAAAGAATCAAATTCAAAGAGATGCGCACCGATTTTCCGCTCTTACCGGCTCAAGGACAAACTGACGTAATTCGCTACTCCGTAATGAAATTCCGTTCCTTTCGCGTGCACAGAAGTTTGCTTCCAGTACGCATGCGCATGGAGATTACTTTTGAAAAGAATCCGTTAATTATACAGACCGCCAGGCAGTCAACCCTTCGACGGATTTGGTCCAAAATTTTATACGGACCTACATTCATGATGATAAAACTATGTGCAAAATTTTATCCATCTAGCTATTCAAGTTTTTGAGTTATAGTGTTCACATGACCGCGGGCAGACAGGTAGACTTCCTTAGACGAATTTTGTCCAAAATTTGATAGAAACCTACATATTATGTGTAAAGATCACATACCAAATTTCAGCCCCGTAGCTCTAATAGTTTTCGAGTTATCGTGTTCACAGGCAGACACGATTCCAAAATTGTGTTTTTCGGACTCAGGGAGGTCTAAAACTTGGAGATTAGTCAAAACCTCGAGTTCGAATTTTTTGACGATTACAATACTTTCTCCTTGTATACTTCGTATACGAGAAAGTAAAAAGGGCATACGAAAGGGAAAAGTTTTAAAAACCCTGTTTTATAAAATTTTACTTTATTTCTGATGAATTCTTTACCCAAATTTTTGCGCCTATGACTTAATTACATACCCTCCCGGAATTTTTATCTTTATTTATGCACTTACAGACGAAACTAATGTTATTTATCAGATTACATTCCATTCCGTTATTACAAATATGATGTGCATCACAGCCCTAATCATAACTTCCTGTCCTCCCAACAGCGTAAAAGCTATTCATCAACTTCCTGCTGCAAACCACTCACAAACTATACTAATTCACAGCTAACGAAGTTGTTTAACGAGTTGCCACTTCGTTAATATTTAATTAGCGGAACAAGTGCGCCCTCCCCCGAAAAACTTTATCACGGCGAAGACAGCTTTTAGCAGTAACCAATTCTTCGCCAAATCCCAGGGACTGACTGAGCCAACTCGACATGTGGCGACGATGCCTTAAAACGAACAGAAAAGCGCTTAAAGAACATGGGTGAGGGAGGGAGACACAAATTCGAACAGAACATGAAAGGAAAAGGGGGGATAAGGGGATGCTTGTGTGTCTGTTTAAATCCAATTAAGAGCCAATGGAAAGACGGTTTGTTTTATCTTTTGGTAGCTCCTTGGAAAAGCCGTTCTCGCTTGGAAGCCAAATTTAATTATTGTCGACTCTCTCGAAAACTAAAAGGAGGGGGATGAATGAGGGGTGGAATATATTAGGTACGAATCTCTAACCGACGTTTGCACGTTAATTACAGTATGTCAATGACAATTAGTTGACTTGTTTTCGTTATTTTTTCATCCTGTGGTTTTTTTATGGTGTTAGTGAGTTAATATCCTCAAATATTCTTGTTGCCCTCAGAGGAAAATTGGAGATGAGAGCTATTTATGTAGATAAATATTAAAGGTTGGTAAATGAGTATGTTCCTGATGGATATTCTTAGAAATTTCAATACCTATCTGTATAAAACTATTGTTATCTATTTTTTAAATAAAAATGTGATTTCAAAAGGTGACTGGTAGTATCGAAGAGACTGATTTAGTTGAAAAAATCAAAGAAATGTTACTTCCTGTATTTCTGAATGTCTAAATTGACCAGATTTTCTAAATTTCAAACCGGGACGTTGGATCAGGGAGAGCGGAGGATACTGGACTAAACACCAAAAATAAATAAAAAACACGAAACAAATCAGAATGAGTCGTTAAAAAACTTTAAAAAAAATGCAGAAAGAGATAAAGAAGTATAAACAATATAGTTTGCTATTCCTTTCGATTTCCTCCTTCTGGTTGATTTATCCACATTATTTATTTTAAAGTGAACACATTCTACGGACGAGTTTTCTGTTTTGTTTATTTGGGGTAATGTAGAACTTCCGAGCTCAGGACCGATTTCCGGTGTAATGCTTCGTAAAAGAGAAACTCAGAGCAGATCGTTCGGCGAAGAAGTTTTACATGATCTCCAGATAAGCAAAACAAAAAACTCGTCCATACAGAATAAAAGCTGGAAAAGAGCATTCGTCAGAAATGAAAAATTAATTTAATTAATATTTCTTCTAGTTTGAACCATTTTCTTGTAAATATAAAAATGATACAATTGGTTACAATTCATTCAATTTTACATACTTTTCTAATCCAGGACAATGAGACTAAATTCGAGGCTGCTCCGGCTAATTCGGGATGTCCTGAACTGCATAACATTAATACCGAAATGCAACGGTTAATATAAAATTTTTCCGAAAAAATAAACATTTCTAGCTGCAATAATCCACAAATGATAATTTTATTAATTCTCCCCGCTTTTCAACTCTAATCACTGCGGAACATTCAAAATTTCCCCCAAATCACAAGAATAAAATAGAATAAAAAATAAAATACAGTCGGACCTCTATTTAACGAACCTCTATTTTGCGAACTTTTCCTTGGAACCAAAAGCATTTTGCGAATTTCTTCGTAAAATAACCTACAAATAGCGGAGTGGATTCTCTATTTAACGAACTTTGTCTTGTGATCCAATATTTTTTTTCTCCCTATTTCTCATAATGTTTCTGAACATTTCAAACTTATTCTTTCTTTTAACACATTTTGTGGTGATCAATGACCTTGAACTGGGTTTACCAGTATCCTAACTCATTGAGAGCAGTAAAATCGCAGTCATTCTTTTCATTTCATCCAGGAGGTGCAACCTTTACCCCCACCCCCAATGTCCACTTTATTAGAAAAACTTTCAATATCCGCCTTTCACCCCCAATGGAGCTGTCCCGTGTCCTCGAACTTTATCAGTAATTAAATTTAAGGACGCATGTGGTAATGTATGCTTAAAATGACTTGTTGAAATAAATGCGATAATGCCATTAAAATTCATTAATTTTAATATAAAATTATTTTTTTTAAATTGAAAATACTGTGCATTCCCGGACAATGTTTTGTTTTATTCTGGTTTTCCTTGCACATTTCTTTTTGATGGAAAACAAATAGATATTAATTTACAAAATAAAGGAGTGATTAATTACTTTTTTTTAATAATAATATATAGTGTTTATGAATTTAAAATCTATTTTGTGTAGTTTAAAGTATTTTAAAAGGTGAATCTCTATTTAACGAATTTTCCATATAACGAACTTTTTTTCGGGATTTAGCGACTTCGTTAAATAGAGGTCCGACTGTATGACCAAAGGAAGAACAAACTCCACACTTTCTATCTCCAATCAAATTAACGTGGCCCAATTCTACATGTAGTAAAAATTGAGAAGAAATATTCACATTACTTTTTTCTTTTAACTTTTTTATAAACCTTTTAAAATCTTTAATCCAGGATTTGTGATTTAAATCCGCAACAAATATGGTACTCTTTTCAATCCAGGACAAATAACTAAATTTTAAAACTGTTTGTTCGAAATTATCCTGGACGTCTGGCCACCTCAGTACAACTTAACAGCTTCTTGCCTCACCTTCTTAAATCTGGTACTCTTTTCAATCCGGGACAAATAATTGAAATTCGGTGTTGCCTCGGATAATTCTGGACGTCTGATAACTAAAGTACAGCTCAATAGCTTTCCATCTCATCTTTTTCACAGGTTCAAAATATAGTAGAACCCCGGGAATCCAAACCCTAGTAATCCGAACATCTTTTTTTAATTTTATGAAAAATTATTACTGGAAAATGAAGGAAAAATAGCACTTACGAATCAGAAACAAAGCTAATGTTTATTCCTAACTCAAAAGAAGTATTCCATTTGGTCTTTTAACAACGAATACATCACCTTAATTAGTAGAAACAAACTCAGATATCTTCTTTTTACCCTCAACTTGTTTGCCACTGTACCGTGCGAATCGCTGCGTGCTCTTTCCGTACACCTTCACAGAGCACCCAGAGTCAATACTCTACTGCATTTGGTATATCGACAGTATTTTACCGAATTTCAGAACAAAGTTCAGCACGGATTAGTTTGGATTCCCGGGATTCAACTGTATTGATTATTTTTACTGTACTGTGTCACTATATTACTGTACTATACTATATACTATGTTATGTATTATGCAAATATGGTCTGTACTGTGGAAATGTTTTCGATTCATTTTGTTAGCTAATATCAATTGTAAAACTGTAGCATTAAATAAGCAATTGATTTCAAAATAACTTTAAAATAAAAATAAAATATCGTGCATAAATTACTCCTTCCTTTTTTTAAATACGCTTTATTTATAAAATCGTAAATTAAGCAAGTTCGACATGCCAATTTTGGAAAAATTCCTTCAGCATGTTTATATATACGCAAGACAACTGACGGAGTAATAATAGAATATTCAGAACAAAACATAATGCTTTGTCTAAGTAAATTTTATAAAAGAGATACATTGCACAGACAGTCCTCTTTATAACATAACATAACACCACTCTATGCCCCTGCAACTATAACCTTAAGGTTATTTTTAAAAAATCTTCCAGCCCGATATCCATATAATTCCGTGCCAAGTTGCGACAGCCTTTCTACAACATGACATTCTAAAAAACGTTGTTTTCACATATCGCTAACAAATATGGATATTCCGTCTAAAGCATGAATTATTCAGTCACATTATATTGATTGCATTAAGCTTGCTAGTTTCGCGTAGCCAGAATTCGATTAAACATTCAACAAACTAACCGAGCTAGAGCAGAGTTGAAAGTAATTAAACCAGTTGATTTTGATTCATTACTGCCATATAGTTATTACTTTCAGGTGTACAAAGTATGGAAATAGAAAGTATTTTAATCGTCAAACGATTCGATAGCGAAATTTTGATAAATCTCCTCCGTGTGTTCACAAAATACATTTTTGGAATAATATGTGTTTGTCTGGAAACATGACAGAAAAAGAACCCCAGAACGAGCTAGACTAATGAAATTTAGCATGTCTTCTTTACACGAAAATTGCAGATATTTATCTAATAATAGACGAAATCCGTCAAAGAGAAATCTGTCCGATTGTTCGGCTTTGTACATGCAAACAGGACGATTCAAACACGCAATGAGCTAGGAAGATGAAATTGGACGCATGTTTTGCCATCAGAATTGTAGATATGCATCAAATATTGGACAAACAGCGTCAAAGGGTTAATAGTCTGTCTCTGTATTCGTGTACATGTGAACACGGAGGTCGCGGTGGCCCATTGGTAATGTCTCTACTTTGGGGGTCGGTGGGTTCCGGGTTCGAAACCCGATTCCATTGAAGATCTGCCGTGTATGGGGCCTGTTGCTTGTTAAATCATACGCAGTGACGAAACATCCTCCCGTTGGGGTGGTGCGGAAGTTCTGAGAGGGGAGTGCCAGATCAACTGTCGTCCTCCCCTGCCCTACAATATTCATACGATATCTTCACGATGTTGTGCGGCATTCAGAATATCGTAGCGACATCGTGGAGATATCGTAGCATATCTTGTGCTAATAGGGCCGTCATCTGACCGCAATTCAGAATTACGAGGTCCGTCCCAAAATTGCCCTCGTTTTACTTACTAAATATAAAATATAATAATGACTAAACTAAATAATAATAATATAACTATTAATATAACTAAATAAAATATCTATCCTATTAAAATTCGAAGGTAAACAAACATATGTATGTATGTCCTATCTTCTCACAAACCACTGAATCCTGAAACTAGCCGTGAGTACCAAAAGATGGAAAATAATCCAAGGAATTCATTTCGACTATTTAAATTCCGAAATTGTAATTAGTTAAAAAGATATTAATTAAAAACTTCAAAATGAATGTATTGATGTGCTGCCATCTATTGGCAGCATGGTGAATTCATTCACGGCGGATTCTTTTTTTCCCCTTATTACTAGTTTTCGCATCCGGTGTTGCATTTTTTTTATTTATTTAACGGAAGTTGGTATTTCTTTTTGAGCGAGCTTCTGTGTTTGGATTTATTAACAATGGAAAAAAATAATTTTCATGCTTTTTTTCCTTTCTTTTTTGTATTAAAGTGTTTAACTTCGTAACGTTTGTTAGGGAAAGCAAGTGACAATATTCGTTGATTGTAGAGAAAAACGGAGGAGGGACATATGAAAATATATGGATCCCAAGGTCTCACGTGACGTCACTTCTCTCCGCCCGGGAATATCCTATTATTCGTGATACCCCGTGCAAAGCCGGACCACACATCTAGTAACTAAATTAACTAAGCACGCGAACACGATAATTCAAAATCGCAACAAGCTAGTTAAATGGTATAAGGTCCTAGCCCTATATTGAAATGGTATAAGATCCTGAATCCAAAATTATAGTTTTCTAAGGAATTAGAACCAATCTGCCAATCGGTCAAAGAAAAGAGGTCGAAATTGCGTATTCGATTTTCTTCCCTGTATTCCAATGTAAATGTGTCGTACTGTGCATGTATAAAAGAGAGTCGAGAAGAGAATATTCTCGCTAGTTGATGAAAACTTACTTCATTTAGTCGATTTTTAAGCATGCAATGAAAGCAATTTTTAAGAATAATATGCGTTGAAAACAAGCTAGCCTAATTTTTCATTCGAATTATCTCATTCATGTTCCATTTAAACTAAACAATTGTTTTTATTAAATGCGACGCTCAAGAAAATTCTCAATATGATAAATAACTCAAAACCAACACTCATTAGTGCCGAGTTAATTAATTTAAAGTTAAATTAGTTAATGCATTGAATGTTGTATATGGATGAATGATTCTTTAAAGAAGACAAATCTTTTTATGTCTTTGAAACAATAAACAACATTCTGCAAAACAGAGCGTGCGTCACTTTATACAATGGGAAACAAGATGGATCAAAACAGAACAAGAACTAATTTTCCACTAAACGAAGAAAAGTAAATAAGAATTCAATTAATTCACTAATGAAATCTCAATTTCTGTCAAAACAATAAGAAAATTTAATGCTAAGATTGAGTTCTTAATACAAGGAAATCGGAAGAAAACAAATTTCCGAGTGATAAAACTATTTCATTAAATAGGTCTTTTAAATTTTTAACATTTGTCATTTCATTTCGAATTAAATTAGCTGAACTGGAACATGAAAAAGTGAACCATTAATTAATTACTATTCAAAAAGTATTCAAATTAAAATAGCTATATATCAGATTTTATTGAAATCCAAGTGGCAGTTTAAATAATTTTTGTTTACATGCGTCGAAGAATCTGATACAGCGAATTTCTGAAAGTTTGAATCCGAATATTTGATTGCAATGCCCCTCTAGTGCAATACATTTTTTTGCACTGATTTCCCCACATTATGCTCAATTTTCCCTTAAATTGTTTTGCAATCTTTCAGTACTTCCGACTGTGACAAAAGGTTTTAAGAATGCTTCAGTGGTTTCTTCACTGAACAAGAAAGAAGTTCGGCATTTTTTGTATTATTATTTTCTATTTTCGTAATTCATTCGGATATAAAATGATTCCAACACCTTAGAAGAATCAATTAATTAATTTTCATTAATTAATTAATTTTCAATTCTAAATTCTAAATAATTGTTTTTGGTTTCATTGTTATTTCGGGATTTGGGTACAATTGCAGTCAGGATTCGTTATACGTATATTGATTTTTACAGATAGCTTGATCTTTTCTTAGGGAGTGAGATCAGTTCATAACACTGAAAAACCGAGAACTTGTGTGAAATACTTTTTACTTTAAATAAAATCATTACACAATGGTATTGTAATCGTGTATATGCCATCGTTAAAGTTTATAATTCAGTTATTCTATAGAATACCAAGTTATTCAATCAAATAACTAGGTATTCTGTAGAATAACTAATAATAAACCATTAAAGTGTAAAATAAACAATTTAACATTAAAACAAGTCCGTATTTTTATAAATTACACACTGACACATTGATTGCAAACCAGCCATACACGGTTGAAAACTGACTAAAACCACTATAATACCAAATTCCACTATAAACGCAGATCATTTACATTCAATGAGATGGCGAAGCTACTAGGTTCCGGCTCCCGCTTCTAGCGAAGCCGTAGGATATTTTTTAAAGTTAAAAAATTTGCCCGGTGCCCATTTCAGATGCTGCAAACACAAATAAACAATTTGACTAACAAGTGGGATGAATCATGTTGGTTATTTTTCACTTTAACGATGTGTGGGACGTTATTCTATAGAATACCTAGTTATTTTATACTTTAACTGACTTGATCGGTTATTCTATAAAATAACTAGGTATTCTATAGAATAACGGATTTCACACTTTAAAGGTAACATATATAAAATGTACATTACGCGATAATAAAAAAGTTCATGACTTATTGCGTTCAAGCTGAATCGCTAACTGCAGAGAAGGAACCAAGATCCAAAAACTTTTTAAAAGGAGGATGGTTATGTTTGTTAATCAAAAATGTACATCAAATGTGTATTAGAAAACATCCTCACAATTTTAGAAAAAAATTAAATTGAATTTTGTTTCACCAGGAGCGATACCAAACATTTTTTTTATGTCCCCTACAAAATTACTTAATTTTCTGAAGTTCTCTTTCGTAAGTTAACGACTAAGATATGATAACTCAAGCAAACAGATCAACAGATAAATATAACTCCGAAAAGTTTTTTTTTGAGCTTTCAAGTAGGTCTAAAACGTGGAGATTCACTAAAGGCTTATGTCAAATTTAATAATTTTATAAAATAAAAGTAAAATAAAAAGAGCGCCGAAGCTTATAATGAGTGAATGTACAATTCGCTTTGAACACAATTTAAAATTTTGCTTGTAAATATAACTTTGATCACATGCGAAACAAATGCAGAATGACTGAAAATGTAATAGTGGCAAACACATATAATAGTGGCACACATAATAACTGCCGATACAATATAGGTACTAGCTTGAAACATATAAAGCCTTTCGATGTAGTAACCATTACGTACAACGTGTTTCCAGCGATGTGAAATCTTAGAATAGCTGAAGCAGTACTAAATCTGTTGATAATTCGGATAAATGTGTGCCGCTTTAAGAACCTCTGAAACAATTCGGTAGCAGCTATTACAACGTGCTTCTAGCGATGTGGAAATCGTAGAATACCTAAACCAGTAATAAATCTGTTGATAATTCGGATAAATGTGTGCCGCTTTAAGAATCTCTGGAACAATTCGGTAGCTATCTGTAGCTATTACAAAAGCTACTACAGCGTGTTTCCAGCGATGTGGAAATCGTAGAATACCTGAAACAGTACTAAATCTGTTGATAATTCGGATAAGTGTCTTCCGCTTTAAGAATCTCTGGAACAATTCCGTAGTAACTGGTCACTCATTGTTTTGATCTCCGAGGCTGGGAGTTGCTCTACCCGGATTAATTATCCTGTGATTAGGATTTGATTCCACAAAAGAGGGAATCACTTCTTTGCATAGTCTATCTAACTGTCCTAGAAATTCTTAAAACGATAGACAGTTCCATTCGAATTTTCAACAGAACTAGTACTGCAGCAAGTATTCTATGACTTCCACATCGCTGAAAATAAGTTGCACAGAACGTTATAGACTTCATCGAGGCAGAAAGGGCGTTAAAGTCTTCCCGACGTGCAGGGTTTCCTCGACAGTGGAACACGACCTGTTGTATAAGGGGAGATGTGGACAGCATCCCCGACAGGGAGACCCTGCCCCCCGGACACCCCACTGGCGCCCCCCCTGCATCGGGGGCTATAAACGTTCAAACTAGTACCTATGTTGTATTGGCCATAATAATATGGTTGTCCTTATTAAATTTCCAATCTTTATATATATTATGCGAAAATTTCAATTGTTTTGTAAATTATAATAAAGGGATGTAACACAAAATCAGACGTTTTCACATTGCATACTTTTCTGTTTTGGGACTGAAATATATATTTCAGACGTTTTTAATCTACACGTAGCAAAATATTTTTTAAAAAATTCATATAATTTATTTACAGTGATATATCTCATATACTAAAATGACAGTATTATCTCGGCAGAATTCAATTTTGAATCACTACTTGGAGACATTAAAGACAGTCTATAACGCCAGTGATCTCCTCCAAGAAAATTTTCTTTCAAACCAGAAATAATACAGTATAAAAGTACCAGTCTGCGAATCAGTGACTATGCTGAATTTCGCTTAGCACATCAACAACGGAAAACTCTCGCCGAAGTGTATTCTACTTCACTTTCTCGTATACTTCCACAATTCGGCACGTTTCGTGTTTATATCCGTCATACAATAAAGTGAATGAAATTAGATATCCTTTGACCGATTGGATCCAAAATGTGATTCATATCTAAAATTTTGGTGTTAAGATTATATACCAAATTTCATGTATTAGGTCGTTGTGTTTGAGAGTGATTGTGTTCACATATATGTTACCTCTAAAGTGCAGAAATCAGTTATTATGCAGATTATCTAGGAAATGTGCAGGTTAACTAGTGTAATCCGTTAAAGTGCCAAAAATTGATTCATTTCTCAAATGACCTAGGTAATCTGCGAATTACCTAAATAATCTGCACATTACCTACTAGGCACTCGTTAAAGTGAAAATAAGATCTTTGCTGAAACAACAGCAACGTCTCTGTTCGCTTAAATTAACATAATGTTATTTATTTATTTTTCGATATCTGAAGAATCAAGTTAATACAATGAAACAATCAACAAATTAGTTGATAGAATCAATCAATTAAATAACTATAATAGAAAGAATCAAGGAGGGAGAGGGGGAAGGTGTAGGGGAAGGAAATGAGAGAAACAGGCGAAACCAAACTAAAAGTGGAGGAACAGGGGGGAAGTGTAGGGAAAGGAAATGAGAGAAATAAACTTTTGAACTTTAACGATACGGAAGCCGTTAATGTGCACATTACTTAGGTAAAATGTGGAAAACACCTGCTTCCGCACGTTAACGGAGCAAATCAGTTAATCTGCTGATTAACTAGGTAATGTGCACATTAACGGTTTTCGAGCTTTAGCGGTAACATATTGTTACAAACATGGAAAGTCGCTTCCCAGCAATGTGAGTCTTATGGTTGGGAAGAGAGTTTTACAGGGATAAGTATGGGATGACTAGCAGCAGCCACGTCTGGTTCTCAGACCTTGGCGACAAACTTGGCGACCATCTTGGTGACTTGGCGACTTTGGCGACGAAATATGGGATTTCAAAGGTGCTGGAATCTTCTCGATATTTCCATTAGGAGAGAAGATACGCTTGAATGTACTAGATAATTCCATGTGACGTCACGGCCTGCCTGG
>BGPR01038532.1:0-14669 GCA_013235015.1 Araneus ventricosus | reverse complement strand
CACCAAATGCTCTGTTTGATAGCACTTGATCCTTTGCTGCTAGGGGTTATGGTTCAAAGACATGTAAGCATGTTTTTGTATTTTTGACCCTCCTCCCCCCCTTGTCAGCAAAATAAGCAAACCCTCTTATACCATGTAAAGTGAACTGCAATACCCTCTCTCTGTTCTTTTTTTCACAAAACGTATAACAGTAATTAATTCCACTTGTACCTAGACTTAATTCAATAACTTAACCCTGAGCTTTTGAAAATGAAAATAAAGTTTAATCTCCTTACAATTTCAGGTTTGTTTACAAAAATCATAAGTTTAATTTTTTAGAAATAAATTACCTTTTTTTTCTTGGTTCTAATTTTAAAATCAAATTATTTGTAAGTTACAAGAGATTTTCGAAATAGTGATTTAATGTCGGCATCACTATACTCCCTCCCCCCTCCCCCTTTATCAGCAAAATTAAGCAACCGTAAACCCTCCCCCCCTTTATGCTTAATGTATATCAACGGTCTCCCCTAGCCTGAAAATTCTCCATAGGATCTTATTTGTTTCCAATGCAGTTTTGATAGATGTCACCTTGGTAGAATTCTACATCAAAACGAAATTAAAAGTTGGTATTATTATATTGAACACAAATTTAAATTCTTGCTGAATTACATTTTGCCAAATACTTAAAATTCTTACAATGTTACAAGAAAGGTGATGTTCTTTAAGCAAATTTCAAACTAATATGTTTCCTATTAATAAGCCTCTCATAGATTCACTATCGCCCTTTCCAATCCCTTGAATTTTATGTCCGCAAAGTGGGAAGAAAACTATATCACATATTCCTTTTTTGCCTTCTCGCATACGCTATAAAGAGAAAGTATTGTAATCGTCAAAAAAATTCGAAATTCCTGAGATTCTTTGACGATCTCCACAATGTTTTAGACTCCCCAGTCCTAGAAAACCACTCAGCCCATGTCTGTATGTGTGTGTGTCTGTCTGTAATCATCATAACTCGAAAACTATTAGAGCTAATGGGATGAAAATTGGTATGTGGTCTTGGCCCATAATTTGTAGGTTTTACCAAATTTTGGCTGTCAACGGAAGTCTTGTTCATTTGTGTTGTCCGGTGGTCAGTGTGGAACGCTATAACTCAAAAAACTTAGTACTAAATGGATAAAATCACAGTTTTATCGTTATGAATAGTCCGTATAGAAGTTTGGACCAAACTGTCAAAAAAAGGCGTCTTCAAATTGGTATATTCAATTTCATCCGATTCATGCGCATGCGGTATTAAAGTAATCCGTTATTGTTTTGAATTTTATTTACAACAATGTCAATGTTTCAAGCATCAATTGTTAACAATTTTATTGTTGTAAATCAAACCTGATCCTATTATTTCAGCAAATCTTATTCACGCGCTTTTAAATTGTTACGGTTGTAGTATAAATTGTTTTGGAATTCAATTCCAAAGCAGAATTTCGGGCTTTAGTATTCATTGCATTGTCTATTTTATCGCGCTCAGCCTAAAGTACATGAAAACGGCAACAGATATTTGATCAGGTTTGTTTATTTTTTTTACTTTCTCAAAATGTTTTAAAGCATACAGAGAGTAGCATTAGAATCTGTCAAAAAATTCCTAAATTTAGATTTTGACGTAGAATCTACACTTAGAAAGCATACGAGTGCTTAGAGAATCTGAATTCCCGCTGGTTTCATTGTCCAAGATACAGTGATCCACGACTTTGCCTCCTTAAAGAAATTCAAGATTTTGAAATCCAACGCCCAGCTAAATTTGGACAAAAGATCGGGTTGAGAGTAATTCTGGAAAGTTTCGTCTCTAAAAACTGCTTCAGTTCGTTTTTTTCCTCCTCTCTATTTACGAGAGCTTGAATGTTTTTCCTTCCTTTGTTGGTTTCTTTAGAAGTGTTTTCTTCTTCACATTTTCTTTGGATGGTAAATCTGCTTAATTTGTTTATCTTATTGTGCTTGGTCTAGTAAATGACGCTCAAGTTTGTCTTTAAAAGTATAAGAGCAATACGTAACTTAACGAAGCATCAAAAGTGGAGACACGCTTTTATTTCTATCTCATTTATCTTGGCTAACTGATTTAATTTGGCATTTTAATTTACATTAATAATATGCCAAAAATATAATTTGAAACAGTTTACAGTTTCTTTAAAAATTAAGCATTTAATACATCGACTGTTTTTCTGAAATCTAGTTTCTGTAGTTAAATTGCGATAGATTTAATCAGACATTTCTATGCACACAACACTAATATTTAAAAAAAATGCTGTAAGAGTTTTACCTCCAAGAAATTTTTTTAAACCTTTCTAGGGCCGTCCCAAGTATACTTGGCATAAAATTCACGGATTTTTAGAATGCAGTTTTTAAGGTTGCTGTAAGTTTTCATCAGATTTTTCCATGAAAGAAAAACATAGATCCTCCAGTTTCTTATCTCAAACCGTAACGAAGTGTCTTGAATTGGTAATTAATTAATAATTAATGAAATTAATTAACAAAAAATTAATGCCATCCAATAAACTAAATGAATTTCTTTTCTTAAATTAATCTCACTCCCAAAATTATTTTATTATATCAATACTAGAAAAAAATGTCTCTTTAAAAGGTTAAACTAGATGTGTTCATATTTATTAAAAATTATTTATTTTATTTTTATAATTTAATGTAATAATATATTTTATTTAATTTTATGTAAAAATTTACTTTTTAATCATTAGTATTGGACAAAAGCAGATTTATTGATGGTGGTTTGATGTTGTGAAAAGAAATATAGCTCGCAGAGGCCAATTTCAACCTGTTGGTTTGGATGGCCACTATCTCATGGGAGATTTTATATGTAGGGTGCATTTTTTAAATTATCAGATGGATGTGAACAATATGGTAACTGACTTCGTAAACAAACTACGTACCCTCCAATACTCATGTAGGCTTACACGATTACCTGGAATTTTTTCTAACTAGTTTCAATTTTTGATTTACTTTATGATGCTTTTGTTATTTATTGTTGATGCTTTTATTTATTTAATTAATTTGTGCCGAAAAATGAAATACAGTGAACGATCTTCACAATCTCTAGTTTACACAAAAATACTTTAACAGTTGAAGTTTTTGAAATATAAATTCAGTTATCTGATAAATTCTAGCATCGGGAATTGAAGTTAAATTAGAAGAGAAGAAAGTGTTCTGTTTAAAAGGAAGAAGGTCAAAAGATTTTATTTAACCGCTTAACTTAACAGCCCGAGAATACTCGTGCATCGAATTATCGAAATTTTAGTCTTATAAACTAAAATTGAATCATTAATTAGCTTTATAATTTGACACAAAAAATATGCAGGATCCATAAACATCTTAAGTATCCTATGCCTTCTTAGATGAATGAAAACGACGGCCGCTTTCCAAAACAGGAGGGGTCATCTTATTAGATAGCAAAGAAAACTATTCAGTTAAGTGGTTAAAAAAAACCAAAGTGCTAAATTTGTATTTAAATAATTTTAATGCGACTCAGTAATGAAATTTCGAACCAATCCGAATTCGCTACATATTATACAGGTTAAAACAGAATATCACATATACTTATTGACAAACAAAGGAAATGTAGAGAATTTAATACCAGCAATATACAAACGCTGATTATAAACCAGATAATTATTGTTCTTGACTTTTCTTTTCAACTCTATAAATTTCAGATAAATTTATGCAGCTTTAAAGATATCTATCAAAATCTATGAGCAAACCTTTCCGTTAATAACATTCAATGCTGAAGTGGATTGAATTGTGGTTTTTAATGTGAAAGAGCTAGAAAAGAGAAATACATTCGATGCTGAAATATAGACCTCTAAAGATCAGCCATTCAAATAATTAGCCATTTCCTGTTGCTTATTTTTTGTTATTTATTTGAAAAATACATTTGGAACTGAGTATTTATGTATAAAAAACATACATTGCGGATATTATTATTTAATATGTTTTATGTCATTTTTAATAAATAAAAGAAGGATGCTATTTAAAGTTATTTCTATGTAATCTTTGGGGGACTCCATGCTCCACCCCAAAAATGCATGTTAAATTCTCCAAATTCCTCCAGAATATGTAACTTTCTTTTAAGAGAGAAAAAGTAACCATTGAAAGTTATTTCTCGGTGAATTTCTCTTTAAACTTTAAAAAAAAACCCCACCCCTACATTATTGGACATATATTTTTCAAGGGAAAAAAACTTACCAAGAAGCCATCCCAAAATGGTCCATAGAAAAGCATATAGGTGTTATCCTGACTTCACATACAGTAAAATGCGAAACTTACGAAGTTGCTTGTTGATATGGCCCATAGCTAACAAAAAAATCTAAGGCGTGACGGTAAAGCTGTCGACCAATGAAAAGAGTTCAGATCGCGAGTGAGTTGGGAAGACCCGCCTTCAGTTTCAGAACTGCGAAAGTTAAGCTCCGCCCTTGAAAACTGGTCTGAGTAGTTGGTGTGAATCATGTGTCATTTTTAACACAATATGAGGAACAATGATAGGCAGGGATGGAACACCGTTAGGTGGAAAACTATATTTGTTTGTTTCCTATTTCTCTTGATATTAATTGTGGAACTAAAGTAATAATATTTGAAAAGAAATCTATTAAACTAACTGTAGAAACTGCAGATTGATTTTTGGCAAATTTTCAACACAAAAATAAGCTTACTTTCAAGCGATTGCTGATAACAGTAGTAAATTATTTAATAAATTTTAATTTTATACTGATAACATCTGCATTGTTTGTAAATGTTGAGGCAATAAAAACATTAATCATACAAATCGAGACATAATTGATATTGGACAGTGGCGAATCTAGGATTCGGGTCGGTGGTGGTGGTGGGGGGGGGCTGTGATCAGTGGGTTCAGCCCCCCCCAGAACCAAATCCAGGATTTGGGCTGAGGTCATAAAAATTTTGTATCGTAGTGACGAAAGTCAAACCTCATGGCTTATGTAAACCAAAACACTTTAACTTCACAGGCTTTCCTCTCATGACAATAAGAATAATAAAGAACACTACAATACTTTCGATAATTTAATAAAAAATACAATGAAATAGCTGGCCAAAAAATGTTTTCGACCGCGCCTACGATACAAGTGCAAGTGGAATGACTAGAAAAGTAGGAAAATTTTCGAGCCTGTCAAGTCAAAAAGCAATGCTGTCACGATTTTATTACTATTCTTTTTAAATGAAAATTAAGATCAAACAGTTGTAGTGATTTTAAATTAAATCAAGAATTTCGGTTCAGCTCTGGGGTGGGGGCTGCAGCCTGATAGCCCCTCCCCTGGATTCGCCACTGGCTGAGATCATAAAAATTTTGTATCGTCGTGACGAATATCAAACCTCAAGGCTAAAGTAAACCAAAACTCTTTAACTTTACAGGCTTTCCTCTCATGACAATAAGAATCATAAAGAACAATACAATACTTTCGATAGTTTAATAAAAATTGCAATAAAATAACTAGCCAAAAAATGTCTTCGACCGCGTCAAAGCTGCAAGTACAAGTGGAATGACTACAAAAATAGGAAAATTTTCGAGCCAGTCCGAGCCAGAAAGCATTGTTGAAACGTTTTCATTATTTTTTTAAAAGAGGGAAATTAAGAAAAGACAGTTTTAATGATTTTAAATAATATGAAGAATTCTGGCTTGGCTCTGGGGGGGGGGGGGCGGTAGCCCGATAGCCCCCCTGGATTCGCCACTGATATTGGAACACTTTCTTCACACAGTTAACTATAGAAACCAATCCGAAAAAATCGTGATAGCTCTCCCCATGTCTTTCTCGTATATTTCCATGTAAAAGAAGTTCCAGCGTGTGAATTATAAGGAGCTGATAAAAATGGTTTTGCCTATGCTCTAAGCAGTCAAACGCTCTCGATGGCATCAGTAAAAATTCTCCATATGTCTCAAGAATTACTTTTTCTACTTATAAATATTGTCATTGCTGTTTTTTGACGTAAACTTACGTCTCTCCATAGTGGTCTAATGGTGTGTCGGAAAGGGAAAAATTATGACGCTTTTCGCGCTAAAGTTAAACGCTTATAGCTCCGCAACCAAATAACATAGAGAGGTGCTTTTAGTTTCATTTAACAGAGAAAGGTTGACATTAAAGATTGCAAAAATAATTTTAGAATTTGTATTTAAGGTTTAGACACAGTCGAGTTGAAAAGTTGGTGAACATCACGAAGAATTTTACATAGATAGAGTCACATAGTCACACTAGACTAATAGACACTATAGACTATTATAGAGTTAATAGTCACATACAGCCAGTGGCGACTCGTCCATAAAAGCTGCAGTCTCCCCCTGAAATTATTTTAAAAGATTGTATATTCGTCTTTATTCTAATTGGCTTACTTTTCCACTTTAAGAATTCAGTGATCAACGAAAATGGAGAAAAAGTAAGAGGGAGACGGAAAATCATTCAAGAATCGAGAGAGAGACAGACCAGAGCTGCAGCAAGTTTTGCCTCTCCTGAGGATCCGAAATTAATGCAATAAGCAAAGCGAAGCGGAAGAAAAGCAACCCTTTCTCCGCTTGAAATTGCATTCATTTGAGCTGCATTTTTCCCATCTCTCGCTTGGCACGACTTGTTAATTTGGATTTTTTTTTCGCTTTTTCTCAGTAGTTCAGTCGTTAAGTAGTTATTTTTAAATCCAATTCTGGAGGAGTTGTAATTTTTTGCTTCCTTATGTTTTTTGGGGTGCTGATTACGAATCTGAGGTTTTCCCACCAATAATTTTTTTGGAATTTTAGTTATAGACGAAAAACATGAAAATTTTTTTGCCCCCAGTTTTCTGCTTATAACTCAAAACTATCACTTTCTAGTATAACATCATTATATATCAAAATAATCAGCACAAAATTAACTAAAACTTAGATCTATACAACTTTTTCAGCACTGCTTCTTTCTGAGCTGACTAGCCGCCACTGCGTAGAACAACTTTAGTCACAGAAAGTCGCAGTTGAGTAAGATAAGTAAGTCTACGCCCCTCAATCCCAGCGGCCGTTCCGCAGAGAAACCTCCCGGCGGTTTTTTTCCTTTTATTTCGCAAGTTTTGCAGTGATAATTTCGGAAACTGTTATCCGAAGACTGCTATCCTTCAGGCGGGTTCGCGGCCAGCACCCACTTTGCTCAGCACTGTTCCTGCCACCTCGCTGCTTCGAGGCTCTCAGCCACTACTTTGTCAATTTTAAATAATGCATGAAGATCAGTGGAACAGACCATAAAACCATAGAGGATTTCATATTCTTTGTAGACAACAGATTCATCTAAAATTGTAAAACTTTCAATAAACCTCATCTAGTTGCAATCTTTTGTATAACTTTTTCACGAATTTCTACATGAAAGTCTTCAGATCCATAAATACAGAATGATGTCGCCCTAAATGAACAATTTACATCACCTACAATAGGTATTTTACAATATTTTTTACACGCCATTGTGATGGAACTGTTGGGATCTATATATTCAAAATAATATGGAAAAACCTTGAGACAGTTCGCCAGCCCCAACCACTCGATGGATTTAGATAATTTTTATCTCATATAGAAGCTTATGAAGTCTAGATTTGCAATAAAATGTCGCCTGCCCCACCCCACCTTCCATTTTCGAACGAAATCGAAAAAACCACTTCTCCCCCCTCTGCACTTTGCCTATGGGTATACCTTGTAGAAATCCCCCAGCCCCAACCAGCATACCGATTTCGACAATTTTTATTTTATATGAAAGCTTATGTCGTCTAAATTTTCAACAAAGGGTCGCCTACCCCCACCAATCCCCATTTTTGAACGAAATCGAAATAACATTTCTCCACCATACATTCTCTATATTTTTTTCGATTTCGTTCAAAAATGGGGATTGGTGGGGGCACGCGACCCTCTGTTGCAAATTTAGACGTCATAACTTTTCATACAAAATAAAAATTGTTGAAATCGGTATCGTGGTATCGGTATCGGTACTGGTGGATTTCTACAAGGGTTTTTCCCATTGACAATGTACAGAGAAGTTTTTTCGATTTCGTTCGAAAATGGAGAATGATGTGGGTCAGACGACCCTTGATGACATATCTAGTCGTCATAAGCTTTCATCTGAAAAAAAATTGTCGAAATTGGTCCAGTGGTTGAGGGTGGAGGACTCGGTGAAAGTTTTTAGCAAGTTACTTTAAATATATAGATTTGTCATGAAGTTATCCGAATAATCACAACAAACACTGAACCAAGATAATTTTTTAGTGGAAAGAAATTTTGTAGAAAAAACACAAACAACAGAAGAAATGTACTAAAAGAATATATGAAAATATAATTTTCTCTCTGAGTCTTTTGCTACGCTATATTAGTTGATTGCACCAACAGAAATAAATCAGAATAAATACATTGAACCAATTTAAAAAATACGACATAAAATTCTGAATAGCTAACGTATTATCATTCACAAATTAGAAATAGCAATACTAAAACGTTCACAAGGTTTTACAAATTCTTTTTGTATTGTCTTGTGAATGTGAAGAACTAGCAACTTCAGAATGTTTTACTGCTGTACTTACTTAAATGATTACATGATAACAAATTGGAACCACAACAGTTCATGAACGTTTTGACCCTGAGTGATAGTCAAATTTGAACATTCCGTGTAAAACTAAGAAATACGTTGCTGAGAAATTTGTCAGGATGCCAAATTTATCCCTGCACCATGAAAAAATTTATACAATTTGATATTACGAGTGACATAATCTTATCTAGCCTGTTGTTATATTCAGAACGATGACGCTTGTCAACTTAATTTAGATAAAGATTTCACTCGTTCATGAAGCAGGCTAAGTATTCGTTTTGATATCACGAGGGATAAAAGACAACAAAATCCAAAAAAGGGGGATAGGCTTTGTCCTAGACACAACCACATTTCTTTTGTCACCGTCCATTTAACAAAGAACAGAAGTATCTGTTATGGTTAATGTGATTAATTGGTTATAATGAATAATAACCGGTTAAAGTGATTAATCGATTTATCACACTGACCGGTTATTATGAATAATTACCGATAAAAGTGATAAAGGATTTATCACATGGACCGGTTATTATTCATAATAACCGATTAATCACATTAACCGTAACATATCCACTAATAAAAGGAGCTCACCATCACAGTCAGTTTTTCGCCTTTTTCCTTCCCTTTCATATATCCGTCCCTCCTACACTGAAAAAAAATTCTGGTCAAAACTACCAGAATATGGTAAAATTTACCGTATTCTCTGGCTCATATGGAACACCATAAAGTACGGTATTTTTTACCGTAGCAGTTTAGTAATGACTTTATGGTAAAATAACCAGAAAAATATCGTTTATTTACCACTCTGTTTGGTATGGAATTTGGTATTATTACCGTACACAAAGGTAATACTACCAAATAAGATGGTAATTTAGACCATTTAATTTGATAAATTTACCAGAATAACTCTGGTTCTATTACCAATAAGATGATAATTTAGACCATTTAATTTGATAAATTTACCAGAATAACTCTGGTTCTATTACCAATAAGATGGTAATTTAGACCATTTAATTTGATAAATTTACCAGAATAACTCTGGTTCTATTACAAATTATCTGGTAAAATTTGAGATACGGTATGTCCATTTATAATGCCAATCGCATTAATATTTATTTATTTTTGCTTTTTAACCGGTAAAATTTTACTCAATTCTCAACATCACTACGATTTTGAAAAAAGCAGAATGTTTGTAAATATACAAATGCCTGAGGCAGAGTGAAAAAAGAACTATGAAAATAAATACAAAAACTCGACTCATTTTTACAAATTGTTAAATTTATTAAGTGATGTTATAATTACTAAAATTTATCATTTCTTGGTAATTTAATTCCCTTTATTAATATACATAATATGCAGTGAATTTATTTTAAGTATTTAAGAAAACAAAAGCACAGATTTCAAATCTAACTTCAATTTATTGAACAGTGTATAATACTTATTAAATTTAGAATTGGTAACAATAGTAGTAGTTCAACGTTTCACCAAAATATGGTGCATGGATAGTTGTCACCATAGCATGGTGAAACTTGACTCCATCAACTGGTGCTTTGATTGAACCATGGGATGGTAATACATTGAACCATGGAATGGCAATACGTTGAACCATGGAATGGCATATATATATGGTATAACCATATGCACTGTGCAATGGATTGACATAAAATTGAATTTCTATTAATGATTTCATATAAAATAAATCATTTCAGATTTGCAATAATAAATTTAAAATGTTTATCAGTATCCTTACATTTTTCTCCAATAAAATTTGAAGTATTTATGCTGAAATTGAAATAAAATAATGACATATTAAGCTTTAATACTTAATTTGAAAATTTTGAGTGAAGCATAAGAACCACTTGAAGTATCTGGAAATTTAAGCAATGCCTCTGACAATTTAATTTACTTATGTAGAAAATTTTATAGAATATTCAAACTGAATTTTTTTCAAATATTAAAAAACCCAAGTTTGCATTACTGTTCCAATTTCAGAAAAAATGCTTCATTTTTCTGTAAAGATATGAGAGTCCATGCATATAATGGTTTCCCATAAATCCTTTAACAATCGGGTATTTTCCCAATACATTAAGTACGATACATGTGAAGTCAAACTGAGATACTGCCTACTATTACTGTGAATTTTTTTTGTTCATTTATGCAGTACTTGTTTTTAAATTATTAGTTTATTAAAACATTTAAATTGCAAATTTAATTCAACTTTTCAGAGATTAATAATTAGGGAAACTTTAAAAAGGAAAATCAAACATTTAATTTAATAGCATAAACAAACTTTTTCTGCTTCATTTCCAAATGGAACTGTATTTTTCATTGAAACACATAATTCTCTAAATTGCAAGCTTTCTATACAAACCTGAAAAATAAATTCACAATGAATTGTTCAAAATTTTAGCTTACTCCCTTCTTGATTTCTTTGAAGTAGCTCAATTTTTCTTGTGCTTTTAGACATTTTCCTTTGTAAATAAAAACAAACGGATACACGTAAGACCACAAGGCAGAAGTGACAACTTCTAGGTGTATACTATATTACAAAAGTACTTGTATATTATAGTATTATAAATGTACGCATTTCTAGTCTGCTAAAAACAATACAGCACATATTTTTTTTACGATAATATATTAAAACAAGAACAATCGAATAAAATCAGATTAATATAAATTGCCAAATATGGTTTGCAAATAAAAATTCTTGCACCTATATTTGAAAATGTGTACAGTTCTACTTTATTTTAAAAAATGTCCCTTCCTCTACAGACACAATTGTAACGCTTAGATATATTTCCAAATAATTTACTCGTAACATTTTGATTACCATGGACATTTAAATAGCAAGAGAACAAGATGGTTTATTGTATTTCAGAATGTACTGATAAAATGCTTTTTTGTTTCAAACTTTAACTTTTAATCTTATTAGATTTTTCATAACTGATCTCTATAGTAATAAACATCATTTGAATAAACTAACACATGAATGAAAAGCTTATTTCACTTCAAAAAATTTATTTTTACAGTGATTGTAGTTCGTATTGCATCTGCTACATTAAAAAATACATAAAAATGAAGTTTATACACAAGCAAATTATTTTATATAACAGCATATTCAATATTAAAAATGCACAGCTTTTGAAACATTTCATTAAAGATTACACATATATTATAATATATTTTATGACAATTCAGAACAACATATTTATCAACAATTTCAGAAAACAATCAGTTCTGATATGCATGCAAAAAAAAGTTTGCTTTTAAATGAATTTTTTCCATGGGAAAGTAATGGTTTGTCTCTATCCTTCGCAGAGAATAAAATTAAGAAATCAATAATGTAATGTGCAGATTCAGTTATATGAAACATGAATATCATAATGTAAATGCATTATAAGTAAAAAATAAGTTCAAACGTAAACAAAATGAAGTAAAAAATACATCAAAATGGTGCAATGCAACACTTGAAAATAGCCGTCAACATTCTTTATTCGTAAGGAACTGTGAAAAGTTGATATTGTTTTTGGAGTTTGACTGCTTTGAAAATTTTTCACATTTATTCTTTGGGGTTAAATAAACAATACTTTTGAATAACCACTGAATAATTATATCTGATAGAGGATAAACATCAACAAAATCCTGAAATTTCAAAATTTTAATATCTTTTGAACTTTCTAACTTGAAACATCCTAGGAAAAGAGTGCTGCTCGTAAATGTGTGACAAGCAAATTTTGTACAAGTACCTTACCTTAAAATTATTATGATTTTCTCAAAAACTGGTTCATCATTATGAAATCCAGAGACAAGGCACATTCTTGATTTGTAAATCAGACCATTTAATTCTACTTTTTTTTAATGAATAAAATTCCTCACAGTCTGAAAGTAATCGTGTGATCTCTGTTGAATAATTGTTTATATCTACGATTTTCCCACTTATCACTGAATTCTTTTTCCCTATAGGTCGTAAAGATTCCAAATTATAATAGCACTGTAGCTGTTGATGTCTTTAGGCCAATGAGTATGGCAAATTTAGATTATTTTTAATGCGTTGGCAACATGTTTAAAATATAAATACTTCGCCTCAAAGCACATTGACCAGGAACAAGTTAGTGGGCCAAATGCAAGAATAAGTCGTGGATAATGTAAAAGAAAATGAAATTTAGGTGTAAATTTAACAGAAGGAAATATCTTTAAAAAGATTGTGATGATTTTGAATCAAGTGTGACAAATGAGACACACAAGATAAATTGATTTTTGGTGCAAGAACAATATCTACTATTTCTTTTAATGTTAAGAGAAGACACCATGCAGGTTCAGAATCTGGAACACTTTGACCAATAAATAATGGCAGAAATCTCAACAGGACTACGTACGGGCAGCAATCATTTTAATACCCTTCTGAGAAGGCTCTGAAATTATGGTTGGTTTGTTAGCAGCATCATAAAACCCAAATTTTGAATGCTTGATCTTGCAATTTAATTGTGATAGGGTTATATACTTCTTAACTATAAAATAATTTATAATCAACGCAAATCAAATGGAACAACACCTTCTAGTAAATCATGCATTACATCTGGCGGTAGCATGTTACTGCAATGAAAATATTTTAAAAAGTTAAAAGGAAACCATAAACAGATGTATACATTGAATCCTTGTTTACTAACGACAGATGGTGCTTATACAATTGTTTTGTACGCTGTACAAATTTAGATTCTGTAAAATTAGCCTGCATATCGCTTTTATTTGCTATGCAAAAGCAACAACAACATACATTTGTACTAAAATTAGTAACATAGCCACCTATTTGGTGAGCAGCTAAATTCTCACCTATTATAGAAACAATTCCACCTTTAACATTATGAGGTATTCCTGAAATAATTATTCCATCGGTGTTTCTAATAACTTTAGGTCTTTTATCAGAGGTTGGAGAACTGCTTTAGATCCGAAGTATTTTATATCTGAGTATTTGCACAAATTAGCTAACTGCATATCTTTCCCTGAAGAACGATACTTAGATGGGAATGTTTCCTAGTGTAAAATAAAATGCACCTAGCTTGTGTTTTGCTTGATTACCTCTTAATGGGTTAAAAACCATAAATTCATCAAAATATAGCAAAATTTGTATATTTGGAAAACTGAAACAAAGGGTTGTTCTTAAAATTGGTTCCATCATGAATATCTGACAAAATATTTGCATTTTTACTTTCCGATGTAGACATTATACAATCTAAAACTTCATTATTTTTGCAAAATGATTGAATAGTTTTTATAATAGGTACATAGTGGTAGTTTGAAACTTGAGTTTTCGACTTGAGCATATATTTCACAGGTTCAACCAAACCAAAGTTTTCCTTCAGAAATTTTTTCTGAGAATATTAAGATTTCATAACATTAAAAGTGGAATTTTAATTACTCGTTGCAGGATTATTTAAAACCAAGTTTAGAACCTTCTCATTTACATTGTTTTCTTTAAGAGTTTCTACTATAGACTGTTTAGTTAATGAAACAGAACCTGTTTGGAATTCATTTACTGCATTTATTAATTCACAAATTGTAGAACTGGGCAGCAAAAATTTTTCTTGCATTTTCGAAATAAATAATACAGCATTTCTATTGTAGTCTGGGATCAATATTGAATTCTCCCTGAAATTTTCAACATGATTGGGAACCGATTGAGACAGTTGTACCTGATTTCTGTTTTTGACATGTGTTAAGATCTCACTTAAAATCATTTAACACATAACAAGAGTGATACCTTGACAAATGTGACTTAAAAGAAGAATAAACTGCATATTTCAGCTGACAATTCTTTAGAGGGCAGAAAATAATATCATGTTCCTTAAAATGTGAAATAAACTTACACTTTAGAAAAGATTTAAATCCAAATGTTCTATAAGTTAACATATTTGTATTTTTAGTTTTAAATTCATCATGTTGATACAGGTGCTTTTTAAATGACGAAAAAGTGGTAAATATTATGAGACAACTGTTGAGGGCACAAATATAATAAAAATTAGGATCATATCTGTGAACAAATACAAATGAACATAAGAAAAATCTTTAGCACACAGCAAACTACAAAATAAATAACAGAAAATGACA
>BGPR01038531.1:0-14670 GCA_013235015.1 Araneus ventricosus | reverse complement strand
GTTGCTCCGGTCAGTGAAGAAGCTTTGGCTTCGCCTGACTTCACTGACTTTAAACTCGTTACAAACAAAAAAAAGGCTGAAAAAGGACTCTCCAACTAAAACAAATAATAGCATCGCCAAAGCTGAAAAGATCTCAAAATTTTATACTTCCTCTCGCCGTGAAGTTCTTAACACCGTTCCAACAAAGGATGACATCTGCTCTCATCAGTCTGCATTAAAACCTTTTGAAACCAAGAAACCCACTTCTGTTGACACTCAACTTTTACCTATCGCTGTTCTCCCTCCATTAGAAAAAACAGTTTTACAATCTCGGGAATCTGATGCGGATGCCGAGATGAACTCCTCCTCTTTATCAGAAGAGGATGCCTTAGAGTATGACATGTCAGAGGACTTGGAAGACTCTCCTGCAATTACCAGTCGTCCCTCTTCCAAACCTGAAAAAGCAAACAAGTACAAAATCAGGTAGCATTTTTGCTTCTCGGTTTGTACACTGTTTACTTTTTTTAAGAATATTTTGAAAACAAATGACCTGCGATGAATTGTTTTCTTTTAACTTACTTATTTCTTTAATATTTTAAACATTTCATTTATTTGGCCCTCGAATTTTCTTTGGTCTTTGCGCACCATGTGATATTTTAGACATATTTTACATCTGATATATTTTAAAACTTGTATTTTTTCATCGTTCATCTATTAATTTTTGGCAACATGATTTTATCTTTTCATATGCACTATGAATTTCAAATTTATTTTAGAATTCTATCTACCACGTTTAATATCGCACCATATATTTTAACACCGTGATCCTGCTTATCTACCATACGTTTCGCGCAGATTAGCCAAAAATGCCTCTTGCGCCATTAAACCTCATACAACCAACCACATAATCAACCTAATCAAACAAACAATATAAAAATGTATAAACAATAATTCCGCATCATTTCATCTTTTGTCACAGTGTTAATTAGTTGTTTTTTAGGTTATTCTTGGATTTATTAAAATAATTTGTGTTTACAGATAAATTTAATCAAAAACTTCCTGGGTCTTGTTGAGCATTCACCCTTGGGGAATCGCAATTGTAACCTTTGTTTTCATCCATCTTATTTTTAAAATTCTATCATTTAATTCTTGTATTTTTATTGTTGTTTGACTGACGGGGACTTTTGTGGATTTTGTCGTTTTATGGACTGGTAAGATGTACGGAGTCTGTTTTTAATGCCCCTTTCGTAGATTCTTAATGATACCTTGCAAAAAAAATTTATTGTCTCCTTTTCACTGGTATATTGTGCTGAGCTTGTACTTGTGCTTTACTCATTCTGGGGGGCTCCTCTTTTTTAATATTTTGAATATTTTTAATGTTGGCTGCAGATCTTGTGATTGAAATCAAACAAAATTGAATTGATTTATGGTTCTCTTTAAGTGTACTATCGATTGATGGCGTATTTGGGTGGGTTTTTTTCCTTGTGTGTGTACGTTTTGGTTTACTTAATTTACTTTTGTTGTTCCCCTTTTTTGCAGTGATTGTAACGTTCTGTGCTGTGTTTGTGATGCTTTTGAGTGTGGCGTGTCATATTAACTTTTTTGCATTTCTTGCATGTTTCCCCAACGGTCTGCTAAAGGCCTTACACCCTTTCGGGTAGGCCGGACCGGTGTGGGTTTTAAATTTAAAAAAGTGGTAATAAGTTCAACCACTATTAAATGCACTTATAATAGCTCAATAGTCAATTTAATGTGATCACAATAAATCTGATTTTTCCTGTAAATAAAGTCGTATATAGCAAATTGTATAACAGCCTCAAAGTTTGTTAGGAGTCTGCTACTGTGAATCACTCCTTGTAATTTTTTTTGTTGGAATCAATAAGGATTCTACTACGCAGACCCACCCACCCAAACTGTACCGGAGATCTTTCAATGGTATGTCGTAAAGTAAAGTGTATGTACTGCTTCATATACATTTCACATTATAAATCTGATTTTTCCTGTAAATGAAATCGTATATAGCAAATTGTATAGCAGCCTCAAAGTTTGTTAGGAGGCTGCTACTGTGAATCATTCCTTGTAATTTTTTTTTTGTTGGAATCAATAAGGATTCTGCTACGCAGACCCACCCACCCAAACTGTACCGGAGATCTTTCAATGGTATGTCGTAAAGTAAAGTGTATGTACTGCTTCATATACATTTCCCATTAAATCTGATTTTTCCTGTAAATAAAATCGTATATAGCAAATTGTATAGCAGCCTCAAAGTTTGTTAGGAGGCTGCTACTGTGAATCACTCCTTGTAATTTTTTTTTTGTTGGAATCAATAAAGATTCTACTACGCAGACCCACCCACCCAAACTGCACCTGAGATCTTTCATGGTGGGTCGTAGAGTAAAGTAAAGTGTATGTACTGCTTCATATACATTTCATATCGAATGACTTAATATGGCATTTACTTACTTTTAAAATAATCTTGTGTATTTTACTTTTTTTAATGCAGAATCACAAAATGAATTTTAATGCTGAGTTATACAGCCCAAGTTTTATACCTCTGGAAAGTGTGAAAATCTTTCTTGACGAAACGCTTTCGAAGTTATACTGGAATAAAAGCGATGAGGAAGAAGTCGTCTTGGATGTTGGGTGTGGACCTGGTGGAACAACATCTTCGCTGGTTCTTCCTTTGTTTCCTAAGCTGAAGAAAGTTTTCGCTATAGATATAATGCAGGAAATGATTGACTTAGCTCGAAGGAAGAATTCTCATCCTTTAATCGAATACAATGTAGCCAGTATAGAAGATTGGTAAAGATTTTTTTTTATTATTATTATTATTATTAAATTAAAATTAAAAGTAAGTGAATTGTTTCGGAAAACGAAATTATACCGCAATGATAACCATTGCTGCTCTTTATCTCTTACCACTATTACTGTCCTGTTCTTGCCAGGACTTCGTTTGAAATGTTTTTAAAAATTGCGTGGAAATAATTAAACAATTATGTTTATAATATTGAATTTTTATGTTTATATTATCGAATTTATTACATAAGTTATGTTTATAATATTGAGTTAAAATAAATCCTACTTTTTCATTTAATACACGTGAAATTTCCATTATTATAGTTTTCAACTATATGAAAAAATTTTCTAGTTATTAAAGGAACTAAATTGTTGGTTGTACGCACCGCCTGATGAAGCAATGAAGTGCGAGCCATCGTTGGTACTCGCCGCCTGATCGGATATCTAAGTTCGAGCCACCGGTTTACGTGCAGCCTGATTGAGCATCTAAGTGCGAGCCACCGGTGGTACGCGCCGCATGATGGGGCATCTAAGTGCGAGCCACCGGTGGTACGCGCCGGTTTGAACGTGTTAAACCTTCTCTGCTCGTAAGTCGAATCGTGTTCTCGCAAACAAGTGGAGAATATTTCTTTCACCATCCCCAACATCAGGCACGTTAAATCTTCGTCTGTCGAAAGTCCTCTCGATCGGTGGCATAGCTAAAAGAAAGCGGAAGGGGAGGTATGCCCTGGGCTGCACTTCCAAAGGGCGGCGAAATCAGACTTGCAGGAAAACAATTTTATAACTAAAAAGAGCAGCCCCACTAGCTCAATCGTTGTGTAATTAAAAATATATATTTAAAGTAATTTATTCGAATTTTTCGCTTTTTATCGGTAAATTGCTGATACTTGAAAGAAAGTGGTGGATGCGCGATTTCACAAACAGGGATCGGGGGCGGCAAACGGCGAATTACTTCACTAATAAGATGGGATTTTTTTTTTTTTTTTTTTTTGGAATTTATTTTTCTGTTTTCAGGTTTATGCGCCTTATGTAACTTATAGAGGAAGGGAGGCATGTTGCAAGTTCACCCAGCGGAGCAAAAGTTGCAGCTATGCCACTGCCCCCGCTGATATGGCGTGGAAGTTGGATGACGAGGACGGCACCTGATCATAGTTCAAAATTGCGAGGTCTGCCCCACAATACCTATCGCATAACTTCTAGACGGGACACTAATCCAACCAAATTAAACTGTCCATAACTAGGAGTTACTTTTGGATGCGAGTAGCGGACTATTTCAGATTTAGACTACTGCGGATTGATATAAATTTAATTTCAAGTTTTATTGTATTTCACTTCATCCGGTGTAAGATCGCGGACTGGGGTTTAAATTCCATCAAAAATCCGCCTTGTGTATAGATCTGGTCCACAAATTCGTGAATTGTTGATGCTGTACAGATGTTTGGAAAGCGGGTTTTCAACTCGGGTTTTACCATTTTCTTCTGACTTCGGCATTTCGCTTGTACGCATCCGTAGCTCTGTAACCAACGTGTAACATCGAAAAAAGACATTGATACAGCAAATCAATTTATGTCATATTAAGCAATATGGTTGGCTCGCAAAGTAGTTCATTCCTAATACCATCTAGCCAAAGACTGATTACCACGGTAACGGATGAGTGCAAATTTTGAATCTGAGGCCATTCTTGTGATAGATTGTTTTTCATAAATTCACCATTACAACTATCGGTAATATCAAAACTTATTTTAATATTTCTTAGGCTGATGACTATTTTATTTCAGGTCTACAGTTAAACATTTCGAAGGAAAAATAACAAAAACTGTATCTATTCATTGTTTCCAATGGCTCAAAAATCAACTCAAGGCCTTTCAAAATATATTCCGACTTTTGAAGACCGGTGGAGAAGCAGTCATCGTCCTTGTCCTACAGAGTTCTTTCTTTGCTACCGTTTTGGAAATGCAAAATAATCCAAAATGGATTCAGTATTTTCAAGTAAGTCTGCTCTACAATGTAATAAAAATTTTAATCAATCAAATGTTTGCCTTGAACATAAGAAAAAATTACGTCTTTTTTACTGCCAGGATATTGACAATTGTGTCGCCGACTCTCATCTTAACAACCATAAAACGCCTTACTACAAGAAAATGCTGGAGGACATTGGATTCGAGATTCTTTATAGCAAAGAAGAGGTGAAAATAGATGTATTTGCATCAACCGAAGATTATAAAAGTACGTGCTTTATGTTAAACATACAAAGATGGATCCAAAAAAAGTTTACAAGGTTGATAAAAAATTAGTTTCTAACATTGGACAGAAAATACAATAAGGAATTAAGATGCATACTTGCCGATCACCTTTCCATACTATCATCAAATCTATTTAAGCATTTATCTGAACACAGGACCAACTTGTTTAACCCGGCTTGGCATAAATCACGTCCTGTCCATTGAGCCAGTTCTCGACAAATGTTTTCACATCACTTTCTGAAGAGAAACTTGTTCCAGATAAGTGTTTAGAACTGAGATTGGGTACAGAATCTGGGCTGTAGGGGGTGGCTCCAGACTTCCCACTTGAACTTTCGCAGCAATTCTTGAGTTTTGCGAACAGCACGGGTATTGGATGAACCATCATTCAACATGCCAGGTCATTTGTGTCGTATAAATTCACGATAATCCAATGAGTATTTCCTTTTTTCCGAAACTGAAGGAACACTTATCTGGAACAAGATTCTCTTCAGAGACTGATGTGAAAACAGTTGTCGAGAACTGGCTCAATGTATAGGACTTGATAATAAGTTGGTCCTGCATTCAAATAAATGCCTCTGTGATTATGTGGAAAAGTGATCGGCAAATACGCCTCTTCATTCCTTTTTGTATTTTCTGTCCAAGGTTAATAAATAATTTTTATTACCCTTGTAAACTTTTTTTAATCCATCCTCGTATTTCAAAGTCGGTATGAAACAAAAGAAACAAAATATTTTTCTATGAATCAGATCAAGGTTTCGTAATGAACAATTAACGTCTCCAGTTCTTCGCTACGCTTACATATATACAGGGTGTTCAGAAAGGTCGTTTACAAACTTTAAGGGGAGGTCAGCCATACAGAAACAAATCATTTTCGCAATAGAACATGGAGTCGGAAATGTAAAGGGGTGCCGATTCAGGGAGCTCTTTGTCAGTGAATTGAGTAAAAGAAAAGAATAACCAGATGAAATGTACTACACAAATTGAGTGCAATATAAATTTACGATTATAGAGGAAGGACGTCAAATATGGAATGGAGGTACAAATAGGGAATAGGTCGGTTTATCCTCTATAAGTGCTGCAACTTAGTAGGAGCAATGCGAAACGTTTCCTATTGAGCCGCCATTACGTTAGGGTTGTCTGTGCTGTTGTAGCTGTAGCAACGTTTTCATTGCGAGCATTTTTGCGTTTTTTTTAATGTAAATTTCGGCAAGTCATCTTATCCTTATTATTTTCGCATTTAACTTTTATTTCTTAGTTTGTGATGTTTATTTGGGGTAACAGGGCACATTTTGAGGTTTATTTTCGTCTATAGTCCATCCATGTTTCGTTTCCTGGATTTATATTTATTATCTCCTACAACAATGTCCAGTAGGCGATAAATATGGAATACCAGTATGGTGACTTATATGGAATAGTATTCCATATTTGTAAACTATTTGCTAAAATGCACTGAAATATGGGCTCACACAGAACGTGTTGTTTACTCTAGTGTAAGTTACGTGTGCGATTTTTGTAAAAATTACAAAATTTTTTGTAAACGTTATAAAATTTTTCGTAAAAATTGGAAGAATTTTCGTTTGTGTTTTATAAATTATCCTTTATATGTAATATTTTTTTCAGCTGAAATGTTCCTTTAATTAAAAGCATTATATTATGTATTATTTTTCTATTACTAAAAAACTTAACTACATTTCCCCCAATATTTTGCGCATTTTTATTAAAGATTTGTAAGTATTCCGCACTTGTCACCCATTTAGATATTTGAGACTTTTACTCTAAACATATTTTTTTAAAATATTTTTGGTTTTTCTCATGTTAGAAAGAAAATATTCTGTGTACAGTTAGTAAACAGTTCGTTGATAAATATGACAATGAAGTTGCCATAAATCAATATTTCTAGTCATAAACATTTTGCCAAATGTAAATGGCACATTTGTCTCCCTTCCTCTACATGAACCCAGTTGCCTGAATAGCATTACAAGTCGCACGCGGCATGGCATCAAGTAAGACGCAGTATCATCAGAAAACTTTTGCAATATTTCAAGTAAATGCTAAAAGGACTTGCCATCTAAGGAAATGCTCGCTTGGCATGTTATTCACGCAACAGGGTTATTCTGCTTTTGTAAATTTGTATTCCATTCAATCTGTGTTGTACTTTTCATCTTGTGTATCCTTTTATTTTACTTAATTCACTGACTGAGAACACTGTAGTGGAACTCCTTTACTTTTCCGACCCCATGCTCTATTGCAAAAGTGATTTGGTTCTGTATGCCTGACCCTCTTTTATGCAGGGTGCCCACTAAAGTCCCTTACCACCCTTTTAACTACCGAATGGCTGCAGCTATCTTCATAAAGCGGGGTTTACACGCGAACAGTAAAAAACCGACAGTAGGTTGACGCATGCGCAGAATCATAAAAGTTTTAACCGGGCCACGGCAAGTCTCTGTCCGAACTTGACAGCGACATCCTACTGTCGGTTTTACTGTTCGCGTGTAAACCCCGCTTAAGAGTGGTATTAAACAACTTACAGCGCCACCTGGTGGAAAACAGCGGAGTTAACGTTATTATCTCTAAAACGGTAAGAGATAGAGAGGAAAAGTGCATTACAAAGCTGTAGAACATCATCGATTTAGTACAAATAGACACCTTGTGGTCATGAATGCTGAAAACAGAACGCTTAAAATGCACATTTGTTTGTTTGCGGCTTTCGAAACTGTGACGTCACGAAACTATGCTACACCGTGTGCAACGTGAAGTTCAAGCAAGGGTCCAGATGTGAATTGTAGCTGACGCACTGTGGTGAAATATGCCAAAAAGGGTTTTTAAAAACTTATTGGTAAAGCAGTAAAACTTAATTATATTGATAGTCTAATATACTGAGCTACTTTTTCGTGCACTTTTTGGCACGTTAAAAACATGCAAGTTGCCATGACACTTCGGTAAATTTGTGAATTCTTTTCAAAACTGCAAGTGTTTCTAAATTCGTACCAAAGTTTTCTATATTTTATTTTTGTTCGATTTCATCTAGTGGCTTGTTTTCGATATGGAACTTAGTCAATAAGATATATGCGAACTTTTTATCCCCTATTACTAGGAAACAGTTTTTTAAAATAAAAATTCGTTTTTTAACAAAGAATTTTTTAGGTGTTCTAACAGAATCATGGGAGGAAAAAGTTTAGGATTCCAAAGAATTCTGGCATTATAAATAATTTTAAATAAAGCTTATATTAGTAGCTCTCTATTTAAAACAAATTTTCGTGTTACTTTTTGATACTTTTAATTTTTTTGTTGTTTTATTGCAGTAGTAACTATACAAATTTTTCGATGTATGTTCTTTTAAAGAAAACTTCGGTTGCATCACGATCAATTATTCGACGAGAATTGATACATTTTATAAAAAATAATTCTTCTTAGAACAAAACTGTCCAAAACAAACATTTTCATTCTAAATTCTCAAATGAAATGGAGAATAAAGGGACACACTGAATTTTGTCAAAAATCTTGCAATTTGAGAGTCAAAAATAGGTACAATATCGGAAGACAAGGCCTTACCACTACTGATTCATTGCAAAATTATTTTTAAAAAATCAATACAATATATGAAATAGTGCTCTTGAAGAAAGTTCCACTTAGTGCTCTAATTTTGAAGTCATAATAAAAAGCTAAAAAGATTAGTTATGCGGGAAATATTTCTGTAACTGAAGCTTCAGCTCAAATTTATTTACAAGACTTGCTTAATCAAACTGTAAAGCGTCCAATTAAATCTCTATAAGAGGATTTTTTATCCTTCGAGACGATATTAATAATTTTTTTAATTAGTAAATAAGATTTCGACAGATCCTCAAGTTGAATTCTTGTTCCAGTAAATTAATTTTTTGCGGAATCGAGATGAACAGCATACTGTATTGTGGGTTATCCTCTTCTCGATATTATAGACCAGCACGACTTTAGATCGTTCAGGAATTGACACAAATTAAAAAACAAGCTTTATATGTCACAAACTAGAAAACTGATTTGAATCCGACAGATATGAAACTGGTGACAAAATTTTTAAATAGTCATAACAGCAAACGATATTACGAATACTCAACGAACCAAAGATGTAGCTCGTGTCCAACCACAAGTAAACAGATTAAACATAGCTTAAAGTTTCGCTTAAAGGAATAATTGAAAACCATCTACAGTTAGATGATTACAGCTAGATTACCGGATTAGAATCTCCTAGCGCTTATTATATTTCCCATATAGACTTACGTTATGCAAATGAGAAAAGCAGGGGATGGGGGCGAGATTAAAAACAATGTTGAAATATTTAAAAAAAATTCAAGATAAATTAAAATAGTAAATAGGTATCGTGATTGACCATGAATGAAAGCAATACTGCATGCGCGCGGAAGTCAGCTGATGCTATTTTAGTCATTTTTCTACTGATTATAGTGTAATAACTGTTTAATTGTCTATGAATCTCTTCATTAATTGAGAATTTCTTAATATTTATGTCTACCCAACATATCCTAAAGTTCTTAATACAAATAATTATATGATTTTAATATTTAACAATTTTGGCCAACTTTTTCGTATATTTCACCACTGTGTGACGGAGAGAAATTTGAACATCGAAAATAAAGGCATCTTGTGATAACTAGTTTTTTTTCTCTTTTTAAGAATGTTTTGTCACGTGTCAGCCCTTTAAGACCGAACCCGTACGATCATGCGGGTTAGACATTAGCTAGCATTTCTGTTTTCCTGTAGAGTTTTATTTAATAAATGTGCTGGAAAGGAACCACTGTTCTAGTTTCCAGAATATCAATAGTATCTAGTTTTGTCAAAAGACGGTAGAAACCGTGAATATTTCAATTATAATCGCGTAAAATCTGTTTGCAAAAAATTCGCGCTAAACATTTGAATTATTTATCTACCGCAATTAGCTAATTATTAATGCATATTTAATTGCTTAGATACCAATTATTAATTTAATGTTGAAATAAATGAAAAATATAAAAATATGCTAGTTAAGAGTTAATATAATTGCTCTTTAGGCGTAATATTTGTTTACCCGCCCGATCGTGCGGGTTCGGCTTCATTTAAGCTCACTGTCCGAAAATCGACGTGATCCCTTTCACACCTCGGTTTTTTCTTTCGACTGTACCACTAAGTAACGGCCTTAAGGCTTGAAATAGGTACTATATTAAGAAAAAAATTAAAAACTTAAAAAATACATGGTTCACATTTCCTACCACCTAGAAATGAAATATTTTACATATAAGCAATTTTTCTGCTTTTAGCTTTCTCACAAGAGAGTTTCACGAAATATGTCCCACCGCCTCCAAAGGTCTTCAGTATTCCTCGAGAAACTTCCGCAAATCGCATTGTCCTTTTTACCGTATCAGCACTCAAATGTGACAAGCTCTTTCAAAGTATTTTGAAGGATCTCTTTGATAGCTTTGGAACAAAGCAGACTACTCAGAGAAAGTTCCACACTAGGATTTCACTCTGTCATTGAAATCCTATCATCCTCCTTAGTTTACTATTGGGGAAGCAAGAAGAATTTGTTGTCAGTACGTGTGTTCGTAATTATTCAGTTCTGACAAAGAAACTAGGTGCAAAAGCCTTCATAACTGATGCTATGATCAGCGATCACGTATGTACATCTGAAAATACCGGCGAGTCCTAATGATCGTGGAAATGATGCGTGGTCGTCCCTTGAATATAGTCAGTATAGGAAAGGAATGTGTACATAATAGACATTCGCGGAGGATGTACAGGAAGATTTTCTAAAGAAGCAGGGGATTGAAGGAGCCATCCGGCATTTCGTGAAGGCGCTGCAATTTCTATTGTGCAAGAAAAAATAGAAAGCGAACAACCAGATATTGCATTATCGAAGTTTCATTTGCATTTTAAAAATACAGGAGTATCCCTTATTTCTGAAGAAAGCACTTCTAAAACTCGTGTGAGAAATGTGAGTTATATTTATGTTTATCAAAAACTAAGACGTGTTTCAAAAATTTTTATTTAAAAAAATTTAGTCAGTAAAATTGTAATTTCCTATTTACAAATATTTTTTTCTTATAAATTATAAATTGTTTATTACGATACTTAAATATTTGTTTCTTTGAGTAATTAATATTGAATAAAAACTAAACTATGAAAAAATAAATTGGGTGAAGCTTGCATAGGTAATGCCTAACTCTCATGATCGTACGGGTTCACGTTGATAAAGAAAAAGCCTAACCCGCACGATTGGGTTCACTTTGACACAGAAAATGTCTAACCCGCACGATTGTACGGGTGCGCTCCTACGTTTGAGGGACATGCTAAATTTTTTAAATTATTTTTTACAGTACCAGTAAGATCCTAGGCTACCTATAAACTAAAAAATAAATAAATTTAAGGATGAAAATATGTCCGGTCTTAAAGAAATATACGATCTTTGCTGAACATTCTGTATTTATAGTGGCATTGCCTCCCACGAATCATGGATAATCTTATTTTTCTGTATACAAATATATATTTCTTAAATAAAAATTCTTCCACACACATCAGTAATTTCCAAAACGTTCAATGAAAATTTCATTTGCATAGCTTAGCTGCTTTTACCCTCAAGTTAACCCTTTCAAGTTTACTACATGCTTCGTTTTGAAAATTACAAAAATCATTTCAAAAATGAGTATTAGACATGTAGCTGATCATAAAAATGTAAAAGAAAAAAAATTAGCATTTTTTATTGTAAAGAAATTTGTGGTTTCACAGTGATACCAATGAACGGTAACGGACTATTTTGCCTCTGAATTAGTTACCATCGAAATGTAATTTAAATTATGTATTTAAATTGATAAGTATACGTGAGTATTCAGGTTATTCAACCTTCATGAAATTCAATATTACTTTCGAAGATTCGATTTGAAAAAATATCAATTTGTGCAACATCCCTCATCATTTTGTTTCGCTTAGAGATCGAAAGCAATTCAGCGATATCTTTGTGAATCCTATCGGTATTGAACTGGAATTTTTATATAAGTTAGCCTATATACCTGGCTCTTAAGTTATGAAAGAAAAAGTACGCTACGTTTCTACCATGCGCAATAAAAAACTGCTCAATGTGTGGTTTTACTGTGAAACTAATGAACGCGAAAGGGTTAATAAGTGATTTTTGTTTAGTAACAAAATTTTACAAGAATAAAATTATCACAGTCATCGTCAGTATTATATTCTTTTATTAATTATTTTAAAAATATAGTAGAATATGTTGTAAAAGAAGTTTTCATTAAAAATTTTAAGTTCGTTTTATATTGGCATTAGAATTCCTTTCTTTAATTTTCAGTGTAATTCATTATTCGTTAGAAATTATGAATTAATTTCTTTTCAGGATTTTTTTCATCCATCTGTGTTTTGGTTTCTTACATCCCAGATGCTCAAAAGGAAGAATTTAAGAATGATTTCATCCAAGCGCTTCTTAAAAAGAATGGTCTACAGAACATTGGATTACCATTTCATACAGGCAACATGCTTGAGTTGATCATCAGGAAAAAAATAAATAACATTCCATAAATTAAAAGTTAACATTTCAGTTACAGAAGCTACGTTCTACAGTCGTGGAAAAAAGAATAATCGTTTGCTGATTACATCATCAGAAAGAATAAATAAGCTCAGAAAGCATTCCTCTCCAAATCTAGAAACAAATACAAGTTTTTTAGATACAGAATATTGTTTTATTCTTGTGTATTTTAATGTCATTCCGAGAGGATGACACATCAGAAACTGAACATGGCAACATACTAGCTTTTAAAAATGCTGGTTACAGTGATGCTGAAATTGCACAAAAAATGGCAGATCGAAGGCTGTAGTTAACACCTTTCTCATTAATCCTGGTAGCAATGGCACAAAACAGCGATCAGTGAGACCAAAGATAATTTATTTAATGCAAGACAGCAGATCCAGAGGCTCGCCCGCAAGCAAAAATGTCTTCCTCGCAAATTAAAGATAAGATGCAGTTGCCCTGTATTAGTCGAACAATAAGAAATGCACTGCACAGAAATACTAATGTTGTATACAAGAAATTGAAGTGAAAACCTTTACGTTCTAAGCAGCGTATTGATTCTTGTTTAAATTTTTATCGGTAACATCTAACGGCTGGTACCGACTGCAATGATGTGGTGTTTCGAACGAAAAAAAGTTTCATTTAGATGGACCAAAGGGATTTAAGGTTTACTGGTATGATATGCATAAAGAAAAACACTTTTTATTTAAAAGTCCAATTAGAACTGGGATGTGTCATGGTTTGTGCCGCATTTTCAGCCGATGGTGGAACTGAAATTGTTTTATAGGGAGGGGCACGACTTGGGAAATTCAGTTCGGGATGGGACTTGGTTTATTAATAGTATACCTTTAGGGTGTTGATCCTCCGTTTTCTTTTTAGAAAATATTTTTAAATTAACATTAATTAAGTTAAAAATTTATAAACATCGTTTTATTAAAATTTAATAATTTTTAAGCATTAAATATTTTTTTATTCGTATGATATATGAATCATAGTCATAATTTAATTTTTAAACAGTTAAATAATCAGAAAAACAATTGTAATAATGTTATATAATAAGTACCGGTGCGTCATAAATTCGGGCAAACTTCAAAAATTCAAAATAAAAGAAGTAATGATCGGAAAAAATTTCGGTTTGCGCGAATATGATCAGAGGGACATTGGATTTTTTCCATGCATAAAAAAAATTCAGTATCCCATTGGATGAAATAGGGCTTTTTGCGCCTTCGAAAACTTTCTCAATGCAATAGTTATGGATTCACTATTCTTGTAGAAAGGTTTAACAACCAACGCTCGATCTGGTAACGATAGCATGCTGTCGGGATCGAATGACGAATCCATTTCCAGCCAGGTGTTTTATTGCTAGCCTGATTTGCATAAAACGTCTAAGTATGACGTGTGAGCGCCCTCTTTCTTTTACTTTCGGAATTATTTTTTTAGTGGAAAAAAAATCCAATGTCCCGCTGATCATATTCGTGCCACCCGAAATTTTTTCCGACCATTACTTCTTTTATTATGAATATTTGAAGTTTGCACGAATTTATGACGCACCAGGTATAATTACTATTATCATTAAATATCATTAAAATCTTTGAATGATTCCGTTAAAGTAATTACAAAATTTCCGTTTCAGTGGAAATCTTCTTTACAGAACCGGTTTTAACAGAAAAAGAGAGAACAGCCATTAAACTTCTGAACACAGAGAAAGACGGTCCAAAATCTGAAGCTTATTTCCCAATAGAACTTCGACATTATAATGTAAATAAACAAAAGAGAAAACTCGTCTATGCGCAAATGTTTATTTTGATGAAATAAAATATGAAACCAAAATGGATTAGGATATTACCTTAGCTTTCAACAGTGAGAGAGAAACACAAAATTAAATATTTATTTAAACAAGGAAAACGGTTTGAATTTCGTAGCAACAATACAAAAAGGTTATCAAAATTAGAGAAAAAAAATTGTACTGCAACTTAACTGATATCATTGAAAAGGTAATTTTTTGCACTATCAAATGGTGTAAAAATAATTCTTGTGCTGTAATATTTTCGAAAGTTATTAAAGTAAGGCGTCAAAATTTTGGTTAATTTTTAATTAATTAAAATTTAAAAAAAA
>BGPR01038530.1:0-14671 GCA_013235015.1 Araneus ventricosus | reverse complement strand
GAAGTCTATTGTCCAATAATGGATCAAAACTAGTCGAAAAGAAAGCTTCGATTTCCTAAACTTTTTACCCTCAAGCCTTTTTAATTTGCTCCTGGTGTACGAAGTTCCGGTTACAACTCTATTTTTATATTTTCAGTCAAATTACTTAGAAGTCAACTCAAACACACCGCATTAGTGAATTTCGTATTCATCATTAAGTGTTCAATGATTACATGATTGAAATAAAACGACGAAAAAAGAATGAAATGTTGGAAATAAAAACTACAATAGGAATATCAAATGACCGCTTCGTGACAAGGATTCTTCGAAACTTAAGAACCCGTATCAGAAACGGTATGAAATTAAGAACCAGAAGGTTTCGCCTCGCATCGGATTATTCGAAGAAATATGGTAATCGCAGACAGCGGAATTATCATTATACGCTGTAGGTAAAAAGTTAAGTTTCGAACTGTTACTCCGAAAAATCTAAATGGACCCTCCGCCACACATAAAAAGGCAATGAAAAGAAGGCGTGACCTTCAATGGCACGTTGACCGTTGGTTCTTCCAGGTAATAGAATACATGACCGTAGTAGCCATGTAGTTTAAGGCGATGTAAAAAAATGGACGATAACACTACAGCAACGAATGGCACGCCACCGCTTGGAAAATGTACGTACGAACAGACAACATTTTATTTTTAGATGCATCTCACATGGATTATTAAATATTTAGTTTCACAGAAATACAGAGGGTTGCCATAATTAAGGTTCATCTATTCAGAAGGGTTCTATGGCCCCAAACGAAACAAAATTTCACTAGAATGCAGTACAAGTGATGCATTTTACGGAAACAAGAAAAAGCAATGCAAGATGGTGCACTTTCTGGCATAAAAACGATATTTTGAAAGAAAAAAGACTTAACGTTCAGAACTGAATTTAAGCAGCGTTTTTAGTTAAACTTAAAAAAAAAATAATCGAATGACTTATTTAATTTTGCTTCAGGAATTTAAAAAACAAAACTAAAAAAAAATCACCTCAGATATTGGCACAGCCACCTATTGACTACAATTTTAACTCCTTTCTTTTTTATTTTTTCGGCTTTTATAAAACGCTTCACTTGTACTACATACTAGCGAAATGGTTTTCGTTTGGTGCACTAGAGCCGGTTCAAGGGCCATCTCGATAGGCAAAATTTAGCTATACCAATTTCGTATTTCAATTGAGCCCATTTTTATCCAATTACATCACAAACCCTTTCTTAATTTATTTGAAGAAAGAACTTAACCCTTTTCGGACAGGTAAGGCGTATAATGTACGCCATAGTTCATCTATCTCGAGATTGAGGTGTAGGAAATCCAGTTAACGAAGAGGATATCGGTTGAAATTCGGACACAAATGTGTATATTATCCATCCATTCAAACCCCATATTAAGAATAAAGTTTTATATAATTAAATAAGCACAGAGTTGTAAAAAATGGGATGGCGTATAAAGTGCGCCAACTTGATCTGCGTGTTTTAAAAAATTATCTGTCCGCGAAGGAAAAATATTGCACTGTAATTTAATTTATGCTTTAATACAGCAAGCATATTAACTCGATGCATATAACATACTTTTTAATATCTAGCTCCTACGATTATTAATCAAATTTAAATGAAACTGTATCGCTCATTCTACATATTTTGAGAAATATTCTTTCACAGAGTTTCCACTATTATTAAGGGGAAAAAAATCCAAGGACTTTTCCAGGATTTTCAATGACCTTTTTAAGAAAATTCAAGGATCATAAAATTACATATTTTAGACATAAAAATGCAAGTGATAAATTTAAATCAAATTAATCATTTGCATTTTCGTTTTTCAAATAAAAAATTTGATATAGATCTTCAATTTTAATGATAAACTGTGTACCAGATTTCATTCATCTAGCTTTTTAAATTTTTGAGTTATTGTGTTCACATGAACACAGACTTCATTACAGAGAAAATCAGTTATTGGTATTTTAAAACAAAATTCTGTTCAAGTCCATCAGTTACTTTCAAAATACATTAGGATAATTGCAGGACTATTTTACTCGACGGAGAAATACCCTCTGCAGCTTTTACAGTATTGTCAAATTAAGCTGTCTTTGAATATACAAAGATAGAAAAGACTGATGATTAATAGCATTCCCAAACAAACACTATTTTTCTGGTGGTGGAAATCTGGAGACAAAACAAACTCGCAAACTGGTTTTCTCTTCTGTCCCAAAAAATATAGGATGGATATTTTGCTTATTTTTTAAGGACTTTTCAATGACCAGAAAAAATCAAGTACTTCTCCAGGTCCCTGAGTAAGGCAAATAAAATTCAAGGAGTTTTCAAGGACCGTGGGAACCCTGTTTTAAATTCGTGGCTTTTGAAGATCTCACAGCTCAATGACCCTTCTGAATAGCGTGAAGGAACAACAAATTCGACAAATCTTCATATATTTTAAGCTTATAATAACGTTCGGTGAAATAACAGAAATTTTTAAATAAAAACTCAAGAAATCGACTGAGGGTTTTTTTTTTAAAATACAAAGCTTGACCACTAGGTAATTGCGACCCCCAAAAAAATATTCAACGAAAAATTACAACGAAAGTATCAAAAATTAGACAGATATTTTATCACTTATAAAACAAGCAAGTAAAAAATTTTATAACTTAATATATAAAATAATTTCGGCACGGTAAAATTTAAGTACATATTTGCGAGCTTTTTTAGTGGTCCGAATAAGCAGATAAAAACGCCAATTCACTGGATAAAAACACGGTTAAAGAGATCTTATCACAATGAAAAAAAAATCCAAATTCTTTTTATGATTCAAAAACATTATTATTAAAAATGAGTCATTAAAAATACCTTGATGGGCCATTTTTCAAATAAATATGCAATGTCGCAAAACAAAACTTGAAACATGCCACCACAATACTACTTTTCGCTGTTTTTTCACAGTAACCGTAAAGGAATAAAAATGGCTTAGATGTAAAATTGATGTTCGCAGACCTACATTTGCATTAGTAAAAAGTTTTTTATAAAGAATTGAAGATTGGTGGACTATTTTTCATATAATCATCTTAAACTGATATAAATGATATTTCTAAGATCATTCAAAACATTACATATCAAAACATTATTATTTATAGCCTCTATTTTGCCAAACGATGAATTATTACTGTTGCAGACAATGTATAAAATTAAGATGTTCAATAGAATGCAAGGTAATGTATAAAATATATGCTTTACTATAACATTTTACACAAATAAAACTGAGATGTTACATATATATAACGAGAAATACTTAGACAAATTATCGTCAGCATACAGTTAAAGGTAACCAAGTCAAAAGAAAATTGAGTTCGTGTTGTTTTAAAATGCCACCTCTGTAACAGAAAAAATCGCGCGTATCAATACATGCGCAGCATTTACTGTATACTAACGATATATTAACTTGGGTGATTTTTCCTGTTACAGAGATGGCATTTTAAAAGAACCAGGAGCACAGTACCTCATTCTTGTTTTTCTTCTGACTTTGTCACTTTTAGCAATATATAGACGATGTGGGAAAAAAGACTTCTTTGAAACGAAGCACTCGAAAACGTAAAGAGTACAAAATGGATAACGCGGGTTAGTTAGTTATACTGACGTCACGAGGGTTAATTTGGGACAGACCTCGTAATTTTGAATCGTGGTCAGATGACTAGGACGACACCTGAGCTGGCATCCTCCCCTCTCCCCCCCCCAAAGATCCGCATCACACCAGTTATGTCGGCCTTACACCCTCCTTGGGTAGGCCGGCCCAGTGTGGGTATTTTTGCACCACATCTGCGGGAGGAAGTTGGCCATTACGTATGATTTAACGTTCAACAGGCCCACAAACAAGGCGGATCTTCAGTGGAATCCGGTTTCGAACCTAGAACCCTCCGGCCTCGAAATCGAGACCTTGCCACTAGGCAACCGCGGCCCTGAATAACGCGGGACATAGAATTCTACATTCTATGGAATGTCTTTTAGACATTCCATAGAATGTTTCAATTTCATGCATTGCCGGTAACATCCACATCCAAGACACTGAAAAGAACTTCTCAGGAGAAAAAGTATTTCAACAAATTTCATTAATCCTTCTATTCGCGTCAACTCATAATAAGAAAAACAATTACAGTAGAGTCTCCCTACAGCGAATCTCTCCCTATAACGAAATTTTTAATCGGAATGTTAAATAACATTGAAAATATTCTCCATATAACGAAGTGGTTGTCTCCCTATAACGAATTTTTTCAGACCTTTATCTTTTCGATTTTTGTCATTTTTGAAGAAAGTTGCTAATTTCTGTGCAAACAAATCGCTCACACGTGCCAGTTTCTGGAACCACTCGCATTGTTCATTCCAGCGATAACACACAACAACAGAATGCTATGTGAAGGGAAATGCAGTTGTGGGGACCTGGGTTTTTACAGAGGGAGCAAAATTTCTACGGGTCAAGATTCCAAGAATCGGGGTGGAGTGGGGGTGGAAACAGCAAATGGATGTGACAATACGCATTTTATGTCTATCCGTACTAGTACATATTATTCTCTAAATCGGTGAATTGTCTTCACTTTTGAGCATTTTATTTGTACAATAAAAATTAGTATAATTGTAACAAATTTATAATAAATATTACTTCATTTTTAATTGAAAGTCATAATTAAATATTTTTGAACTTATCGCTTACTTAAATAACTGCAAAAATCTCTTATCTCCGTATAATGAAATTTTCTCTATAGCGAATTTTTCAACTGGAACCAAGCGATTTCGTTATAGGGAGATTCCACTGTATATTCGGAATCAAACAATTCTACAACTCAAGACCAATAACCACAGAAAGCCCCAGTAAAGGTATACGAACCCTGATTTGCCGTTTCATCATCTTGGCTCTTTCTCTGCGACTCAATGTGCTGGTCCAGTCGCTGCCACCATCACTGCATTTTGAAGACACATAACTATTCCTACAACGTCGATGATTTGCACTTTTCAGTCGAGACACGCGAGCCCGCACCTGATCGAGGTACTCCCGGGACAAGGACAGTTTGCACCGGCTTTGCAGCTGGTCCACGTACAGCCAGTTGTACACATAAGCATGCTGCCTGGCTAAGATGGTGGCCAACTGTTCCTCACGACCACAACAATGTTTCGCGCCAGGCGGGGGATGAGGCGGCCACTTAGAATATGGCCGTTGTTGAATTTGAAGAGTGGACAGCGACCAGTCACTGGCATCAGTCTCGAAGCCATCTTTACGTGTCCGTCTGGCGCGGGCATGTCGACGAGCACAAGGGCATTTGGGATTAGTGGTGGCTAAAGGGTTACTAACGAAACCATCTTCATGGCCTGCATGACTTTTCCGAGATCTCCTCGAAGTGGTGGTACGCTGGTCATCGGGCTGCTGATGACTCTTAGAATACCTGAGGTCAGAAGTCTTAAAAGCATCCACTATTTCAATAAGGTTACTATGGTTGACGTTCTGTTGAAGTTTATCGTGCTGTTGCTGCAGCAGCTTTTGCTTAGCAAACAGCCACTGAGAGCCATATTTAGAGCCCCAGAAGTCCCTAAGCTCTATCTTCTCGTCACTGCCACGGTTGTTTCCCACGAGAGAAACAGCTGGAGGCTTAAGAGCTTTCTTCCTCCTGTTCTTCGCGCGACGTTTTTTCCAGTAACGCTTTATCTTTCTCCACAAAACATATTTCAAGTAATACGAGAGGGAGTAACGTTTCCTTTTGTACGGATAGGCACCTTGCAAATACTGTAGTTTCTTCTTCTTCCGTTTCACCACCTTGTGCATTTGTGGGTAGACTACAGCGGCGTACTGGGGTATCATGCCATTGCAGTAAAACAAACCTGGATTCGCTGGATTCCGTATCATATCAGATGTAATGACAAGGGAAACTTAAAAATCACATTCCTACAATCCGAATTTTTAAACGATCAACGCAAAAATAAATATCCAGTTAGTGATATTTTCTTGTCTTTTCCCTCGTTATAAACTATAAGTTATATATATATAAAAAAATCCACTTTTTTATTATTGAAACTTATGTCAGTCTAGAAATCTTCAAACTAACAATGTAAGTTATTTTCTTTTTCAAGGTTTATCTTTTCAGAATGACGTAAAATAAATCTGTCGGATAATTAAATAAAGAACTACAGAAATAACCAATTCATTTAACGTATCGAGATGAGACGTGAATAGCTGACCAACAGTCTTTTAAAAAACTAGTTTCATCATGAGTAGTTCTCGGTTAAAAATAGTTGGCATTTTCAATAAATAAATTACTTTCCAAATATTTAACATTCGAAATGACAATCAATCAGCATAATCAATTTCTGATTAAAAGGAAAGTAACTTTGACAGGCACTAAATTAAAAGTTATCACAAGCATAACATGCAACACCGACTGAAATCACACTATCGTCGATTTCACAGATTGACTATTCTTGATGCTATGTACACATGAAATTTCTTGTAAAATAAAACAAAAAGATGGAATAATAGTTATTTAACTCATACCGGTTTGAAAAAATCCTTCGCAGCAGACTTAAATTAATTAATCGTTAGAGATTTAAAAGCCTTTCCCTTCTCCTATTGTTAATTTTAGAAAAAAGAAATCAATATAAAACGATACAAAGATTTTCAGTCTTCAGCAACTGGGGGGAAGAAAGCTTTAAACGCACTTGATAATAATTTACTTTCAGTAATTAATAAAATATCCAAACTTCTCCAAAAAGCAGCATAGCTTTCACAACGCTTCACCAATCTTTTACACTGTCTTTTGCAAGATCTCTTGGAGATTTAACGTAAAAGGAACGAACATAAAAATAAATCCAGTAGGCAACACTCAATTTATCCATAAAAAACGATTCTAAAACTCTTTCACACAATCTTTAAAACAGATTCATCGATTGCCTTCGGGAAATATTTCCCAAAAACTGTCGCAAGCTGGAACCTTTCACAACAACTGACAAAGCCATCCTCTCTTGGAGAGAAAAGCACACATGAGGATTTCTTCACCTTTCAAAATCCGTCGCCGACAGCATCACAACGGAGCACCAAACACCGACCACTTCCTCCACTGCGGAAGAGAGTGAAGAGCTGTTCAACTATCTCTCTGCTACTTCAACTGATGAGGAGTGAAAAAACCACAGGTTGGGAGCAAAAAGCGGTGACTGCTGCTCCACCTAGCGCCCGAAAGACGACCTCCTCTTGGGCTGGGACGAGGAAAAACAAGGAGATGGAGGAAAACTTAATTATTTGTTATTATTTTTTTTTTTTACTATGCGTTTCTTTTCTTTCCCCTCCACCCTTTTATTAGAAGATCCCTGTTTATAGGTAAGGCGTTGCCCCCTAGCTAGAATGGAAAGAGAAGCGATATTAAATTAGGGGTGGTGATATGATTCCGTAAAGAGAAATTGCCTTAAATAGTTTCAGATTTCGATACTTAAAAGGCCGTTGTATGCGAAGACCGGATTTGGATTTCCTGGTGCAAGATCATTAATTAGAATATGCTGCGCCGAAACTGTGGTTAAAATTTACCAGAAGACTGGAAATGTCTATCATGAGATAACAGAATTGCACTGAAAACACTATTGTGAGTTACTCAGTAGGAAAAAAAAAATCATAAATAACTTTATTTCTAAAAATATCTTTTACTTGAATAACTTGTGTTTGGCACAGCATGGTCAAATAATGGACTTGTGCCGTAAACCCCAAACAAATGTCAAAATGTTTTTCTTGTTATATAGCGGTCAATTTTACTCATTAGAATATGGTTTCTTAAGCTTAAGAAAATGCCGATCCCCCTCCAGTGAGGCCACATGCGTAGAATTTGTCAGCGTGAAAACTCTAACACAGCATTTTTTCTGTCAGATTCTTTACAAATATTAACTAAAAACAATAAAGGAAATCAGCTTGATTCATATCTGAAATAAATCCAATGATTTAATTTTCTATTTCGTAACCAATATCAATGCTTCATGGTCTACTTTATTTTTCAACTTATATCTGTACTACAGTTCAATTTTTTTTACATGTACAGCAGACGCAAGTGAATCAAGGCTATTAATTAAGAAGCTTTGTGAAAGAACAGTTTATTCTTTCTCTGAAAAGAGGAAATTTTCGAGCCATTGAAAAGTACTACAGCTCACTTTTTTTTTTACACGCACAGGAATCGCAAGTAAATCAAGACTATTAATTAAGAAGCTCAGTAGAAGAATAGTTTATTCTTAGTTCGAAAAGCGGAAATTTTCGAACCACTGAAAATTCAAACCCTAAACGAGTCCAAATTTTTAAAATTCCTTAAGCTTGAATTTTGAAATAAAATTTAGCAAAATGGAATCTTTTACCCATATTAGTCATGTCTGTTGTTCACAAATTTGCTTTCCAAGATGAAAAAATTCCTGTAGTTAATAGCGACATAGTAAGTGCAGAATTGAAATATAGCATTTTATGTATACATATATGATCATCATTACAAAACATTTAAAAAAGTGCGGATAAACTCTATATTCTTATTTAATTTACTTTTGCATTTGATAGCTTAAATCAGTTTCTTTTCGATTTGGAATATTTTAAGAGAAAAGAAATAAATACATCGCATAAAAAATAAGCTAAGGAAACGGCTTCTATTTATTGAATAAAAAAGTAATCCACCTAGAAAATATGTTTTTTTTTTTTATAACACTACTCCTAACTGATTGTCTTTCAATCAGTTCACAATCAAGGAAAAAGTGAACTAGTCATAATTATTAAAAACATGCATTCGTTCGTATGCCTCACCAAACATGGAATAGAATTCAGGAGACACAATTAATTTAAAAGAACTTCAATACCAATCCTTATTTACTAAATTTCAAAGATTCAAAATACCTCAGGTTTAATTACCCATCTCTAAATGTCAAATAGATCGTCGTCAAGAAAGAAAACTCTTAGTTACAATTGTCATAAGACGTAACTCACTAAACAAACTGATTTAGATTTTGTAATATATATAAAAAAAAATTCAAAACCAATTCCTAATACTAAATGGAAGAGTAATAAAACATACAAAGAGGGTGACGAATGGTGAGAAAAAAATCCGAGAAAAAGGACTTTTTTTTCACCTTAGCAACTCGTTAGATTAATTTTAAGTATATATGGATTAACAATACTGCATACTTATATTTTATAATTGATATGCGTCACAACTGTGATTGAATTATTACAACAACAATGGTTAAATTATGTTTACATTAGAGACTGTTCACCTTTCTTCCCCTATAGTTCATTTTTTGAAACTGTTAGTGTCATCCGCCTTCCCAAGTTCTGAAAGGCATACCACCGAAATTTTACGTTCTTTAGTACGCTAAATTCTTCCCTACACTGCTTTAACAAGCATACTTTAAATTCAAACCACCCGGCACAGTATATCGAATTGCAACTGAAAAATAAAATGCATTCTGGAGTCAGCGCTACCAGCCAAATATTCTTCCGTCTCCAACCATAGAGGAAGAATAGTGGCCACTATTCTTCCTCTATGTTTCCAACAGAATAAAGCCCCGCCTTCGCTTAGCTCATCAGAATTCTAGAGACTCATCCTCGTGTTGCCATTAGTCTTTGTGAAATTATCTCCACGCGATGCAGACATTAAAAATGGGAATTCAGCCACGCGTGACTACGGTTTGTAAAGCCCAGATGTGCCAAACAAATGCACAGGTGCGAGGACTGGTTCTGGCAGGTATGGTAGAGGACAAAAGAGCACCTACGCAACACTTTCTATTAATTAAAGAAACAAAATATATTTCCTTTGTTGTTATTTTTTGGGAAATGACTTATAAAAAACAAGAATATCCGTTGGTTAGACCTTGGATTAACATCTATCACGTAATAACTGGTAGCTATTATAAAAGTGAGAAGTAAAGAAATTTCTTTATTGAGCAGATACAATTTCTTTTATGTTTTCCAAGAAATGCGTTTGCTTTAACATTATTGGATTTTTTTTAAAAATATTACAGGAATTTTTATATAAAAGTAAAAGTTTAATTGCAGCGAGGCTTATCAAAAATCTATAAATGAAATCCTCATCGATCATAATCTTTGGCAAGGAACCTTACCTATTCTCTTCAGCGAGATATTTTCTATTATATAAAATTTTTTTAAATAATTTTTTTCAAATCTAAGTTCAGTGTATGAAACTGAAGCATTTTACAGAAAGCTTCCGTGAATTATGATACATCTGTTTTATTTTTATACTTCGCTTACGTCCATTGCACACTGATAAGTTCGCGATGTGTACTTTCAGGATCACATGTTTATACAGATAAAGAAGTTAGGCCATTTCAGTGTAAATTATAAACACAAGTACTTCAGAAATTATATTTTTCTCGTTCTTCAGATAAAACTAGTATCTTTCATTTTGCGTTTCTTGCATTTTGAAATCCATACCTTCAATAAATTTTCTTTTCTTCATACTTTGCTGAAAAAGCATTTATCATTCTATGCGTATTCCAGACCAAGCTTTAGGAAATAATGGAAAATATTAAAAGAGAATTGGCTATCTACTTTCTAGACATTCTACAGACCGCCTGAACTTCAAAACTTGCTATACGTTATTGTATTTATTTGTCTCTAATCCGAAATATTAACAAGGAAGAAATAAGACTACAAAAAATTTAATTCCTAATTAAGAGTTTTTAGGCTTTAATTCAGATCTCGAAATCCAGTAACTATTAATTTAAAAGATTTAGAAACGACTAGTTTCTGTCGAGGTAGTAATGCGTTTTGGCTGGCAGTTAAGAAAATGAAACTGCTATGAATTCTATCAAAATATATTTTAAAGAAAAGCACACTACAGAGAAAATTCCAGTTACAGAGTGCTATAAACAACTAACACACAAAGAACAAAAGCCACAACGAGTAAATAACAAAAACAAAATGCACTAGAAAATAAAAGTTGAACACAGAGAATACACAAAATCATAAAAATTTTGCAACCGCATATATAATTAAAAACGAAAACACATAATCACAAAAACATTAAAACACACTATGATTCTAAAAGTCGTATTTTTTTTTAAAAAAATAAAACATCATATCAAAAGACCATTTCCAAAAGGCAAGGGTTACAAAGTCAAAACACACAAGCACTGAATCCTCAAGAATACACCAGGAGTTAAAAAGTTAAAAGAAGAAAATACACACTTGAGATAAAAATAAATTGCAACACGGCGCCGAAAGCAGGGTAAAAAAATTAAACACAAACTATAAGAAACATTAAAAAAATGGTCGTATACATAAAGAACACGGAAAATTAAAACACATAAAAATGTAAAAAGTTGGATATCAGTCGAGTGGAAAAAGGCAAAATAAAACGCATCATGTATTTAAAAGTTGTAAACATTTCGATTTAAAAGCACCAGGAGACGTATTAAAAATGCCAAATTCATCAGAGCACCTGTTAAAAATTTTATAAAATTTGTAAAAAGAGAACTTGTTGATATAATAAAATCTCGAAAATGCAACTTGAAATGGACTATGCGTTTTCAAAGATCTGGCAGGCACAGCGAAATTTATAGAGCTCAGTATATCACTACAATCGACCGAACCATTAATAAATTTGTAAAACTAGAGAACGCAAAAAACATCTCGTCTGGAACACAAACCAGGCATATCGAAGATATTACGTAAAAGTGACGTAAAAGCAAGATACAACTTGCAAGTAAAATCCATTGTTCTTGTAAAGTAAATATCGCAAGAAGTTGGTTTGTATTCGCTCAATAATTTCAATTTTGTTTCGGTATTTGGGCTCCCAGATAATACTGCAATATTCCAGATTCAGGGTTCGTACACATTTCCTTAAAAGGAAATCAAGGACTATCAAGGACTAAAAAAAACAAAAAATAAGGACCTCTAAATTGAATAAACTTAATGAATTGTCGCACGCATTTTTAAATAAAATGTCTCATTTTTGCAAATTCAACCTATTAGATGATAAATTATAATATAAAACATAGAAGATACATTACAAATTTAACACACCAAAACTCCTAAAAATATGAGTTAGTAAATTGATGGAAAAAAAACCCCCATGAAACTGGTAATCAAATTAAATATTTTTTAATTCCAAACTTTTTTCATTCAATTTTACATCCAAGGTATTTATTATAATTTCTTTTTCAGAAATTGTTTTTCTTAGTTCATGCGATTGAATAAATAAATTTATGTCCTTTGACTTTTCAGCCTCATTAACTAAATCATTTGCTTTCTCATTTGTTTGGTGCATGTCCGTTTGGAGGAACATTTTCTTTTGTTTTAAAAAATCTATTTCCTCCTCTAGAGCTTTTCGTTTCAGTTGTTTTGTTTCATTTTTTTCTTTGGATCTTTCACCTTCTAAATACTGCATGTATTTTGCTCTAGATGAGGTGGCAGCCGTCCTCATTTCTTTAGTAATTTTTAAGTCATAAATACAGACAGCTTAATGAATTCACGATTTACACGCTGGAAATTATATGAAGCATCTTTTAAATTTTCTATTTCCAGGGCCTTGTTCAACGAAAAACCTCATTGCCCATATGACAGTATTAATACCATTTTGATAACCTTCCAAACTTTTTCATAATGATTGTTGCTAAAATAAGTTTGCAAAAAATTATCAAGGGAATCACTCTTTGGATTGAAAGAAGTAAATCAACTGAATTTGGCTTTACAATATTTAACAGAAAATCTGCATAGAGTAACAAAATTTCGTCGCAATCTTTTCCCAAAATACGTTTATTTTGCGACAATACAATAAATACTTTTTTCATTTTTTCCTGTACTTTTTCGGGATATCCAACCAATACTCGTGGATCAATGCAAATCGCAGGTCTTACTAGCGCGTAATTCACAGGACATTTCTGCATGAAATGTTTTATCATTGTTATGATATTTTTCCGACTATCCTGTCTGAGTGTGAAAACATCCTTGTCTGCTAATTCCTTATTTTTTATCTTTTCTTTTATTAGTTGCTCTGCAGCAAATCCTAAATATACTTAACTTTTATCATTATACAAGTTTGTGCCACTGAAGTTGAATTTGCATAAAGTCTCAGGTTTCTCAATTCTTTCATTCTCTGGTTTCAAAATTTTGAAATGTTGAATGCAATCATTAAAAAGTTTTAAAAACATCACTGGCAAAAAATGGAAGTAAAGGTTTATCACTTTGATACTGTTCTTAAAATGGTAACAGCACTTTTGACAATCATTCCTATGGAACCATGGACCAATAAAGGGCATCTGTAACTCCTCCCTTATTTCCCAAAGTGTATGCGATGGATATGGATTCGTAGAAGGCGAGCAGTGTCGTCCCCCCACCCCATTCCGCAAGAGCCACGTCAACCGAGATTAGAGTCGCCGAGAAGGAGGAATTAGAAAAACGATAATCGGTGAAATTTTAAATTTTTTAACAATGGCAGAGTAAAAAGTAAGGACTTTCAAGGACTTTTTAACAATGGGGCATAAAAATAAGGATTTGTAAGGACTTAAGGACTAAATGTAAAAGTAAGGACTTTTAAGGACGCGTACGAACCCTGAGATTGGATCGGACATGAGCGTAGTACAAGACCATCAGGGCAAGTTCGTTCGAAAATTCCCTGGTTTTGCGTTTAAGAATTCCAAACCTGCGACATGCCTTAGAGACTATGGAATCAATGTGTTGGGAAAAATCAAGTTTAGTGTCAAAGATGATAGATACCAAGATCCGTGACCGAATTTGAGCAAGATAAAATAAAATTGTTAATTTTATATACATGATTCAGAGGTTGAGCTTTTCGAGTATAACTGAGAACACTACATTTTTCAATGTTCAGGTGTTATCTGTGCACCACTTAAAAAGACAATCAAGCTCTGTTTGTAAAAGAACAGCATATAAATTGGAGCGTATTGAACTAAACAATTTCAAGTCGTCAGCAAATAAAAGACACTAATACGTACATAAAACTAAGAAAAAGTAGTATTCTCTGAATTGAGAAGAACTACTGAGGAAGTTATCGAGACCAGCTACAAACAATTTTAATATCTTACAGCAGAATGAAATATTCAATTCAGTCAGCAATATTAGTTACTGAATAGTATAAAAATAAGGAAAAACTATTTTCACTACGTACAAACACCGACAAAATTCCGATAGAAAAAGTCGAATGGTGTCAATTCACAAGATGTCACAATCACATAACAAACGTTGCCTTACACTGCGGTGCAACGCCAAGCATTTTTTCCTTCTGAAAAATGGGTCCTGCATTCCAAAATTAAATTGGATAGGCTATCTTGACGTTGTCAGGAGTTTCTAGAGAACAAATGAACTTAATCGTAGCTACTACACATCTCGATGCCAATTTAAAATGAAATCATAATGATAAGGAACGTTAAAATATTTTGTAACGGAAATAATAGCGACGATTTTAGATAAGATCCAATCCATGCCAGAATATGACACACACAAGCGCAAATGGCGGAAACTGGACAAACACAACAATACAAAGCACGAGACCGGTGAAAATTTCGGTAATTGACACATTACTTTGTTCCAACTCTTAAGAATTTTAACATTCATTGCAAAACTCTATTCTTTTCAGATAGAATCTTCGAAACAATTACGTTTACAGCGCCGTCATTGATTACGTCTTCCA
>BGPR01038529.1:0-14671 GCA_013235015.1 Araneus ventricosus | reverse complement strand
TAATACATTTAGTTATCTAGAAAATATTAGAAAATAGTTAAAAATGTCTATTAAAAAGGAAATTTTCACTTGAAAGATCCTGGCGCCATCTATGTAATAAATCTGAAACAAATAACTCAATAGCCAAATTTGAATAAAGCTACACATTAAGAGTAGAATAAGTGAAAACACTATCCCACTAACAAAGAAATAAAAAATATTCTTTTATAAACCAATATGAGTGATTTATTTTAAATGACCTAAATATTTCCTATCTATATATGCTCTTACCTATGAAAACCTATAGGCATTCCATAATCCTGGGCAAAGGAGTAAAAATTTCTTATGTTCTTAATTCTAATATCAATGTCTGTTACTAAATTATTATTTCTAATTATATAATTTTTTACTAAATTCTTGAAGACAGAAATGCTAAGATTACTATTCCAAAAAGGGAATTTATTAATTTGAAAATTAAATGCATTTCTTTTATCAAAGATATCTGTTACCAATTTATTATCTATGATTTTAATATCTAAATCAAAAAATTCTGCAGCTAATTCATTGTCATTAGTTTTATAAGTTTTAAATAATCAGGATAGAAGTCAATATGTGGCTTAAGGTCAATTTCTTTATTGAATAATATTAAATCATCTTTATAGCGGATTAATATACTATGGCTATAATTAGTCAAATCTTTCTCTTAGTAGTGAAAATAAATATTTGCTAAACTATTACTAGCTGGGCCTCCTTGAGGTAATCCTTTAATTTGATGGAAAATCTTATTATCAAAAAAGATATAATTTTCTTTTAGAATAAGATTAATAAGATTTTTAAAATTATTAATGTTAATATCTTTTTTAAGATCATAATCTTTATGTATATTTACTAGGGTATTAGTTAAATCTTCAATATCTATACTATTAAATAAATCCTGGAAGTCAAAAGTATGTACACTAGTTATTTCTACATCTTTAATTACATTTAAAATCTCTACACTATTATTTACTATAATTGTATCTTTTTGCTTACTTAAATTCTCTATCACTGTCTGTATGTATTTTTGCAAGAGTTTGCCTGATTTCGTAATATAAGTATTGCAACCATTAGTAACACTTCTAAATTTAAGAGGACTCTTGTGAAATTTTGGTGTAAGAAAGATGTGAGGATAATCTTTTTTTAATATAATTAATTCCCAATTTTTTATGGAAGGCTTGAATTCTATTAGAAATTTCTCTTTCACCTAATTTTGTCTCTTTATAAATAACACTATTAATAATATGATCATTAAGTATTTTTTTGTAAAAATATTTACAAATTATAGCAAAATTACTGGGCACTTTGTCTATATAGACTATTACAAAATCTGTTTGCAATTCTTTCATATGTTTTTTAATATCAGGATATCTATCAAAATCATTAGATTTAAAATTATAGTTAAAAAGATCTAATAATGTTTTATGTCTATATTCATTAAATGCCTCTAGAGGCAGACTATATTTTATTGCCATATTTAATATAAATTTCTCAATATCTTTTTTAATTTGATTTTTAATAATTTCATTACTATTAGCTATAGCCATTCGATGCTTTGTACCTTTACTCATTAATTCTCTAAGTTTTTCATTTCCAACAATATTCAAATCTCCAGTAATTACATGTCCATGATCTTTATTCAGGAAATCATTATAATTTAAACACTTGCAATCATCACTCGTATTACTTTCTTTTATATTATTATAGTTAAAAATCATTCTGCCTAATTGTGTGTTATATTTAAATGCACGTTTAATTTTAATATTTTTATAGGGAAGCAATTAATATGTTTATCCAATATAGCAGAAAATTTACATTTGTCATACTTTTTGTTCATAAAAAGGAAAGTACAATATTCAATATCTTTCTTATTGGAAGTGTTATGTGATAAATTAAATTTTTTATAAATAAATTTGAAGATATCTCTAATCAAATCCCATCCATGTGAGTCTGTCTTATTATTCATAATTAATTCTCTGCTAGCTTTTATTTCTTTTTTATTTAATCCAAACACACACACACACATATATCGTTTAATATTTTTTATATCAAAATTCTTACACAATACCAATAATTCTTCATTAATAATCTTAAGTTATCTATTATCTCTCTTGTGTCTAGCTATACTAGATTTACCATGTCTTTTTTCTATATTAGAAGCTTCTACTTTATAAAAGTAATGAGATTCATTACCTTTTAAAACTTGCAGAATGTTTTTCCCAAAATACAATACATTAAGTCCATAAGGATTATAGTGTTGTAGTATTCTATAAAAAAATTTTCCCACCATAGTCTATTTTTTATAGAAAGAAAATTTAAATTAGACGAATTATTCCCTTATCATAATGAACAATTTTTGCATTTAAATTTTTTCGATAGCTGCAATTGCTTAGAAGTTATGAGCTGAAAAGTATTTTCCCTCCCTTCCCCTCCTTTCACCCTTAACTTAAAGTACCTTTCAACCTTTGCATGTTACCCCTTGTTGGAAAGCTCTCGTCATTTGAAACTCCTCCACCCTCTTTCATTCTTGCAGCTCGAATCTTATGAAAATAGAGGGCGAAATGTTCTCTTCCTTATATCTCCAGACTAAAGGAATCTACCTTTGCCTTCCGGCTTGCCGATGGGGATTTTTATTAAAATACTCAAGCAGACTATTTGTCGAAAGATTAGAATTATCTTTCCACTGCCCAAGAAGAATGAAATTTCAATCAATATCAGCCATTGACCACAAGCATACACATGGGGTGTTTTTAACCCCACCTCTGATTAATATATTTTAGGGATTATTCAAAGCTTGCAGTCGAATACTTGGCTCAAGATCCTTTTCCAGAATATTCTGAGCCGAAAAAAGGTTTATAAAATCAAAGTTTGAAATCAATAAAATCCATTTTAAAAACCAGCGGGAGTGTTCTCCCCTAAACTTTCTCGTATACTCCTAACACATGTAAGGAAAAAAATAAGCTAAAATCCCTAACGCAGAGGAGATAAAAAAATAAGCGAAGTTAAGTCAGTTCCCCGGATAAAAATTTCGAAACTGCTTTATTCCCAGAACGCAATAAGTTTCTCCAGCATACGTTGAAACGACAAAACAAACGGAAATAAAATAATCCGAGCAGGATCAGAATTCGCCAAAAGGGAGAAAAAGGAGCCAAGCAGGAGCTGCTGATTATCATGCACAGAAGATTGCGTCCAGTACGCATGCGTGTGGAGATAACGGATTGGTTTCAAAAGTAAAATTATACAGACCGATAGACAGTCAATCCGTTGACGGATTTGGCCTAAAATTTTATACGGACCTACATTCATGACGATAAAATTGTGTACCAAATTTTATCCATCTAGCTATTCAAGTTTTTGAGTTATAAGGTTCACATGACTTCGGACATACAGACAGACAGACTTCCCGTAGACGGATTTTGTCCAAAATTTGACAGAAACCTACAAATTATGTGTAAAGATCAAATCCCAAATTTCATCCCCGTAGCTCTCATAGTTTTCGAGTTATCGTGTTCACAGACACATACACAGACAGACATCATTCCAAAATTGTGTTTTTCAGACTCAGGGAGGTCTAAAACGTGGAGGTTCATCGAAATCTCGAATTCGAATTTTTTTACGATTACAATACTTTCTCTTTGTATACTTCGTAGACGAGAAAATAACTAGTATAATAAAGGTAAAATTGTAAATTTTAATGCCATTAAAAAAACAATGTCAAGAATAAATTTGCATGAGGTATCTCTCCAAGCAGGAAATTCAAGTCAAAATCAATAGCATGAAAAATTTGAAACGAAGCGTGCTAAAAATAGAAGAATCAATTAAAACGTGACATATGATCAGAGGAACACTCCACGGGCATGGGATTCACCAAACGACGAGTATCTGTGTATGAGTGGTTTAGAGGGAAGATCGGATCAGATTTAGGCAGCAGATGTAGAGAAAATGATGGTGTGGGGACATTTTTCACTGGGGTTTTGGGGTCCTATCTACCCCCTGCCTGTACTAGCGTTTCGTATTGATTTAACGTTATGGCTGCGACAGAAAATGTAAACTATATGTAAAATGTTGTTTTTTTTATAATTTAAGTAGTTCCCATGCAGAAAAATGTAATTATTTTATTTATAAATTAGATTTTTACGAATGAAATGGGTAAAAAAGGAATAAATTCAGAAAAACTTATGGGAATCGGAGACAAATTAGATTTTCTTTATTCTTGTTGAAAATTTATTTTTCAAATAAATTCATATGCACTAAAATAATATTTATTGCATTGATTTTTTTAACTAATTTAGATATTTTTATGCTTGAAAACTTACATATATATTTGAAGTTTCATATGAATTGGAAAAAGGAAAGAATGCTAAAAACACTTGTGGGATAGCTCATAAAATAAATTTTCTTTATTATAGTTGAATAGTAGGACTCAAGGGATAAAAATATGACTTATACGAAGGGAAAAAATATTTGTAAATTTAGAACAACATCTTACGTTAGCGGAGCCAATAAAATAAGGAGTAATTGGCTAAAACCAATTTGGGGTCAAAATAACCCCAAAAGCCCGTGTTAATGTCCCAGAAATGGGTGCGTGCCCTGAAGGACTCAAGAGAGATTAAAACAATATATTGTGTCTAAACTGGCACAACATTCTGAGGAAGTCGATTACTCTTCGACAACATCTCACTTCACTTCTCCCCCCTAAGTCCCCGCTCTCATTCCAAAGAAAGCATCCTCTTTCTTCCAGACGACTTTTAAGCGAAAATTTCCCGCACGGGATCGAAATGAGTGGCAACACTCCCCCCGCCTCCGAAGGCTTCTAAAGTAATGAGAAATTTATGAATATTGAAGAGCTTCCGGATGTTACCAAAAAGTGCATTAGCGCTAGGATCGACCCTAAAAAGCAGAAAGTAGATTATTAAGTTAGCGAAATTCAGCAAAGGAAAAGAGCGGGATCCATCCAAAAAGGGCGAGTGCAGGATGGAAAAAAATAATTTCCTCGAACGGGAAGACATTACGTATTTATATATCGAAAAAGTTAAGAGAATTTACATATTTATTGCGACTAAGATTTTTTTGGCGTGAGTCTTGACTTTCTTGAAAGGAAACCAGCGGGAGTGTTCTCCCCTAAACTTTCTCGTATACTTCCCCAGAAAGTTGCTGTTGCCCCTCCCCCAGCGTGGCTAAAAAAATTCGAACCTACTGTTACCCAGAATCCTATGACTATCAGAGAGTTTTTCATTATAGTGATTGAAAAATATCTAGGTGAAGAATCAAATTCAAAGAGATGCGTACCGATTTTCCGCTCTTGCCGTCTCAAGTACAAACTGATGTAATTCGCTCCATAGCCTTCGCGTGCACAGAAGATTGCTTCCAGTACGCATATGCGTTCAGATGACGGATTTTTTTCAAAAGTAAATTATACAGACAGTCAACCCTTTGACGGATTTGGCCCAAAATTTTATACGGGCCTACATTCATGATGATAAAACTGTGTACCAAATTTTAACCATCTAGCTATTCAAGTTTTTGAGTTATAGTGTTTACATGACCGCGGACATACAGACAGACAGACTTCCCGTGGACGTACTTTGTCCAAAATTTGATAGAAACCTACAAATTATGTTTAAAGCCCTCATACCAAATTTCACCCCCGTAGCTCTAATAGTTTTCGAGTTATCGTGTTCACAGACAGACAGACATAATTCCCAAATTGTGTTTTTCGGACTCGGGGAGGTCTAAAACGTGGAGATTCGTCAAAATCTCGAGTTCGAATTTTTTGACGATTACAGTACTTTCTCTTTGTATACTTCGTATACGAGAAAGTAAAAACTTTACTTTGGGTTGGTAAAATGACTAGGAGAATTCTCCCCTCGACTATCTCTATACGTTCGCAACAGTTGTGTAGCGAACGAAGGACAAGGGGGTAGCTCAGTTTTAGGGGGTGCAACGGAGTCAAAACATCACTGCATTTATGTCACTTTTTAACCCGTTAACCCTCTCACACCCAGCGAGGTGGTCTAAAAATTTCCCCTTAATAACCCTTTCAAGGGCGGTGGTTTCTCGTTGGAACCACTTTTTACTTTCTCATATACAAAGAGAAAGTATTGTAATCGTCAAAAAATTCGAACTCGAGATATTTATCGAATCTCCACGTTTTAGACCTCCCTGAGTCCGAAAAACACAATTTGGGAATCATGTCTGTCTGTGAACACGATAACTCGAAAACTATTAGAGCAACGGGGATGAAATTTGGTATGTGATCCAGACACATAATTTGTAGGTTTCTATCAAATTTTGGACAAAGTCCGTCAACGGGAAGTCTGTCTGTCTGTATGTCCGAAGTCATGTGCACACTATAACTCAAAATCTTGAATAGCTAGATAAATTAAATTTGGTACACAGTTTTATCATCAGGGATGTAGGTCCGTATCAAAGTTTGGACCAAATCCGTCGAAGGATTGATGGTCTGTCGGGCTGTATAATCGCATACTTGTAAAACTTATATCTCCTAAACCATTTAGCTTAGATAAATAAAAATTGGTATGACGGTTCCTAACATTAACTATAGATCTGTGCCCAAATTTCGCTTCAATCGGTTAAAAAAATGGGCGTTCAAATTGCATATTCAATTGTTTTTTATTTGCGTACTGGAAGCAATATCTGCGCATGCGCAAGGTATTCAGCGATAGTGAACGAGGTCATTTTCTCCTGTTTTCTTTTCGCTCGAACACGCCCTCGCATTAGCGGAGCTTGCTAGAGTGTGATAGAAAATAAATATTGCTAAGTTTTAATGCATACGCATCTCTTTGAATGATTCTTCACCTAAATATTTTACAATCACTATAATCTACAATGAAAAGCCTTCTGATAGTCATTGCATTCTGGGTTACAATAGCTTCGAATTTTTTTATGCACGCAGGGGGAGGGGAAATGACAAATTTTTGAGAAGTATACGAGAGAGTTTAGGGGAGGCCACTCCCGCTGGTTTAGATATCGCCTTCACGTATACACGAATATGCAAACAGACAGACGTAAACCCTTTGACAGAATTGGTTTAAAATTCGTTATAGATCTACAATTTTAGTGTTAAATCCGGTTTTAACCCTTTAGTTCTTTGCGTTTTTGATTTATTGTATTCGAGCTAAAGAGAGGCTGATTACTTTAGTGGACACGCTGTAATTAATTTAATTTATCCGCGTCTTTAAAATAAATTTTTATTCGCCATCCTCAAAATCTAATCACTGTAACTTTCACCGTCAGTGACAGAACTGGCGGCCAAGTTAGTATCGAGAATCCCAGAAAGCTGCTGATCTAGCAAAAAGGAAATTTCCACTTTCGAGAGCATAAAAGTTGTGACAGCCTTCCAACTTTTCACTATTTGACACTTCCCCGCGATCCACGTCGCCTGAGTGCAAGCTTTCAACCATGGCGAAGACTTGGACTTAGTAAAGATCTTAAATTAAGTTCCCATCACTTTTAAAGAAAATGTGAAGACTTCACATGAAAATTTATTAGATTTAACTACCTTTAACTTCTTCTTCAGAGGTCTCTGCACTTCCTCAATTCCTTTTAAACACGATTTGAAACAATACTTTCTACTGCTGTAAATAAATTCCAACCTATTTATTGTTTATTTTTCCTTCATTCCTGTATTTTTACAACTGTTAAAGTTATGATTAAAAAAATATTGCTATTATAGATTATTAGCAGAAAGGCAGAATTTTTACTTCTGCTTCTATTTCGAAGCATCTTTCAATATGTTTGTATAACAATCCAATGAAATTAGTTAATTACTCTCTCTATGCAATGCATCATTTAATTTCAACACCTTTCTAAATGATCCTAATGAGTGTGTATTATTGAGTTCGAAGGGAGAAGACCTATGGAGAAAAGAAGGAACAGTGTGCTGTGTTTTTCCGATCAGACACACCGACACCAAAGAGAAGAGAATGGACTTCGGATAAAGGCAATAAAAACCAGGACATGAAGGAGCTTCTGTTGTCGCCGTAGCATTTCAGGGGAAGAAAAAATGGAGTCCCAAGGACTGCTTGATTCATACCAGGTGGTTTTTTAAAGTGCGGAGACAAAAGATGGGGAGGAATTTAACTGCTGGCCGAGGGGTCAGACGACATGGGAGAAGACGAATGAAAATTAACGAGAGACGCTGCTGCGAAACACTGCTTAATTAAGTTTCAAACGTTGCAAGTGCTTTGACTTTTCTTTCTAATTGCTCGTAGCTTTGTAATCCATACCTTCCAAATAAGTAGGTCTGTTAATTGTAATTTTTTAATTTTCTCGTATCCGAAGTATACAAAGAGAAAGTATTGTAATGGTCAAAAAATTCAAACTCGAAATTTTGACGAATCTCCACGTTTTAGACCTCCCTGAGTCCGAAAAACACAATTTGGGAATTATGTCTGCCTGTCTGTCTGTGAACACGATAACTCGAAAACTATTAGAGCTACGGGGATGAAATTTGGTACGTGGTCTTTACACATAATTTGTAGATTTCTATCAAATTTTGGACAAAATCACTCCACGGCAAGTCTGTCTAGATGTCCGTGTTAATGTGAACGCTATAACTCACAAACTTAAATAGCTAGGTGGATAAAATTTGGTACACATTTTTATCATCACGAATGTAGGTCTGTATCAAATTTTGGACGAAATCCGTCAAAGGGTTGACTGCCTGTCTGTATAATCGCATACTTTTGAAGGTAATAACTTCTTTAAAAAATTACTTTGATCACTGAGATTTGGCATGTGATCTTCTTACCTGAATGGTAGATTTGTATCCAATTTTTATGTCAATCGGTTAAAAAAAAGGCGTTCAAATTGCAATTTCGTTTTCTTTATCTTACACCAGCCCTACTGGTAATCACGCCGGCTTCTAATTCCACTTCAGCGATGGACGACCTTCGGAAATCGTGGTATGACGTTTCGCTTATTCTTTTTCTCCACTGCGTTAGGGGTTCTTGTTCGTTTTACTGCTTCTTAGCTTATTTTATTCTCTACATGTGTTAGGAGTATACGAGAAACTTTAGGGGAGACCACTCCCGCTGGTTCTTTCATCACTGGTATGACCCCTTCCCGTCGATCCTTACTGACTCTAAACCCTTTGAGTGAGTTGGTCGGTGTGGGTTATGTATGTATATAAGTGCTTAGACGAAAATATTCTCACTCTGAGCAATTGCGAGAAATATCACCTAGTTACACATAAGTTCCTTAGCGAATAACCAAATTTTATCTATACTTATAAAAGGCAATGTTTGTGTGCGTGTGTGTGTGCGATGTCCAGACGAATCTATAGCACTTACAGCCATGAAATTTGGATCACAGGTAGTCGTAATGGTGACTTAATGCACCTCGAAGCCGGAATTTTAAAATTTAATCTAGAAATATTTTTTATTTAATGTTTGCGTGGTTTCGGGTAATTTTTGGCACGTTTACAGCTGTAGTATCTTTCCTAATGATCGTTGAAAAACAATCAATGCATCATCGGATAGAACAAACAATTTTTGTTCTAATAAAAGTTTGTTTTGAATTTTTAACATAATTTACTGAATTTTGAGAAATTTTTAAATAATAGTCACTTTTCATTTATATTTTTAACTTTCAAATCTTATTTTCTTTATCCGACGTTCTAATAAAGCTATCGTTTTCAATTTTTTTTAGGTATAAACCGGAATACTTATCCCTGTTTTCAAACAAGAATGATTAAAATATCTTTTTTTTCCGATTTTCTATGAATTTTTTTATTGATCAGGTCAAAACATTTTCTCTCGCATATCCGTATCGAAGAAGCTTTCGTCCAACCAAAGGTTGCTCTGAGTTCCCAGAATGCATTTCAACTATCCGATTGGCTGGTGGTATCAAGCGACAATCACGTCATACTGTCGATCATTTTATTGGGTCAGCTCATGTTAATTACTTTATTTTACTGATCCAAGAATCATTTGATTTATTTGTTTTATACGTTTGATATTCACGCATATATGCTGATATCTTTAATTAAAAGAAAGTTCCTGCGTGTACTTTAACTAACCAGCGGGAGTGGTCTCCCCTAAACTTTCTCGTATACTTCCCAAAAAGGTGTCATTTTCCCTCTAACTAGGTTTGTCATACGTCCCGTATACTATTTGCCCTGTTTGGTCCCTAAACTCTGAGTCATTATAATTTTTAAATGACCTGCACCCATTTTTATGATTATGTGTAAAAGGAAAATAACAATTAAAAAAAATTGCGTAAGTTCTCAATTTTTAAGCGCGCTGAGGTACCACAACTTTATTTAAAGTTTTTGAGATCGAAATCTTACTACAAATATCATGCAAGATTTCACCATACCTTCCATCTGGAGAATGTCAGAACGAATTTTCCGGTTCAGGGGGCTGCCATAATTTCCGAAGCTATAATACTTCGTAGACCGCCAAGGTCAAAAGCCAACTATACTAACTTGAGTAAAATAAGCGAAACGCTCGCCAACACACAGTCGCAATGTGCATTTTGAACCAAATCTGCAATTTGAACACCTTTTTCTGAATGGATTGAAACGAAATTTCAGCACAGATCTATAATTAATATTAGCTAACGTCATACCAATTTTTATTTATCTAAGCCAAAGGGTTAAGGAGATATAATTTTTACAAGTATGCGATTATACAGACAGTCAACCCTTTGACGGATTTGGCCCAAAATTTTATACGGAACTACATTCATGATGATAAAACTGCGTACCAAATTTTATTCATCTAACTATTCAGGTTTTTGAGTTATAGTGTTCACATGACTGCGGACAGACAGACTTCCCGTGGACGGATTTTGTCCAAAATTTGACAGACACCTACAAATTATGTGTCAAGTTCACATACCATATTTCATTCCTGTATTTGTAACATTTTTCGAGTTATCGTGTTCACAGACATACAGACAGACATAATTCCAAAATTGTGTTTTTCGGACTCGGGAAGGTCTAAAACGTGGAGATCCGTCAAAATCTCGAGTTCGAATTTTTTGACGATTACAATATTTTCTCTTTGTATACTTCGTATACGAGAAAGTAAAAATCAAGTTCGAAATTAATAAATTATATATATATGTTTTGATTTCGTTTCCAAAACTTTGGGCTTTTTTATTTTGTTGAGGTCATTATACCGCGGTCAACGCCGTGCGCGTACTGCTAGTAAATAATAAGCAAGCCACAGAAAACTTGTGTAGTCTATTAAATAAACCTGCAGACCAAATAACTCGACAAAAAATTCAAAGGCAAGAAAATGGATTGAGAATACCCAGATATTCTTGAAAGAAAATATTCAGGAAGGAAAGAGATGATATAAAAAAGGTAGGAATGATATCATTCCATAATCTCATGTTTCAATAAAAGCGCGGAATTGAAGAATACACGATTCCAAATGCTTCCTGTTCGGGAGGAAGTGATCCGGCCGCTTTTCATGAAAGGAAAAAAAAATCTGACTTTCAAAACAGGCGAAAAGCCATTTCGTCCATTATCTGCAAGCGGAAGGATTTTCATTCCGAGGCGGTTTTGCGTTTTGATCTGCCTATCAAAATTCCTTCGTCTTTTTCTACGAGATTTCGAATCGATTCCAAAAATACCTCTACTACTTTTTGCTGACTCCATCTCAGCGGGTGGCAACGCGGAATGGAACGGTAGCTATATAAAGGAACAGAGATTAAATTTGTTATAAACATACTTTTAATTAATTTTTAATTATTTTCTAATTTTTGGTCTTTCAATTAGAATTCAGTTATATCAATATTATGGACTCTTGTAATCATTTTTACTTTCTCGTATACGAAGTTTACAAAGAGAAAGTATTTCAAACGTCAAAAAATTCGAATTCGAGATTTTGACGGATCTCCACGTTTTAGACCTGCCGACTCCGAAAAACACAATTTGGGAATTATGTCTGTCTGTGAACACGATAACTCGAAAACTATTACAGATATAGGAATGAAATTTGGTATGTGATCTTTACATATAATTTGTAGGTTTGTATCAAATTTTGGACAAACTCCGTCTACGGGAAGTCTGTCTGTCTGTCCGCGGTCATGCGAACACTATAACTCAAAAACTTGAATAGCTAGATGGATAAAATTTGGTACACAGTTTTATCACTACAAATGTAGGTCCGTAACAAAGTTTGGACTAAATTTGTCGAATAGTTGATGGTCTGTCGGACTACATAATCGCATACTCGTAAAAATTATATCTCCTAATTTATATATAGTTTTCAGACAGGGCGTGACGTCACATGGAATTTCACAGAATGATTTCCTGATCTTAGTGCTTAAGAGAGATAGGGCCATAATTGTTGTATTTTCTAGAATGTATTTCTTTGTTGCTAAATCGCCAAATGGTCAACAAGTTTGTCGCCGAAGTCCGGGTTGACACATTTCATTGACTTGACAACATTAAAAATCTCTGTTTCCTACCATATGACTAGCATGGAAGGGAAACTGCATTACATATTCTTAACAATATATTTTAATTTTTAATGAATTTTTAAGAATTTTCTTTCTGATGATATCCGTTGTGGTTTAGTTTCTTTTTGGCTCTCAACGCTTTTACGATTTTGCTTTGACGTCCATATTTTTAATTAAAAAGTTATTTTCTAATTTCTATACATAAAGGAATATTTAAAAAATGTTTTAAATTTTTATTATCTTTCTTTTAGTCTTTAAAATTATTATTTAAACTTAATAATTGATAAACGTTAATAAAAATATTATTAACTAGGGGGTTCTGCCTCCTGCTCGCTAAAGCTCACCAACCCTCAGGAGAATTGCGCTGCAATCCTCCGGGGTTTGCTACGCAAACCCTGTTCGCTTCGCTCGCTATAATGAAAACACTGTGTGTCCTAGCACAGTTGTTATAAAATCATATATATATAACACCCCTTGCTCGCTCCGCTCACCAACACCCAAGAATCACGTTGTGATTCTTTCGGGATCACTGTGTGATAGCAGCTCGCTTGCCGTACACTGGTCCATTTCTGCTAATATTAGGAAATTATAAGTACATTAATTGCTAAAAGTAAATTTAAATTATTAAAATTGCATGAACTCCTAAAATTAATTTTTCATTAGTTCTACAATTAAAATCTTCTGGTAGCACAGATATATATGTAAATGTTAGAAAGAAATTTGAAAGATAATATTTATAATTCAAAGATGATTAAAAATCAAAATTATTTTCATCAATCATTTAAAACTTCTTGGCATACACTTTTGACTATTTCTTCAATAGTTTATTTCAACATAATTTCATTCCACCAAAATTTTAAGTTTAAAACTGATAAGATAGCCTTTTCCAAGTCTTCAAAATAAATTTTTAAAAATTGCTTTTTCCACCAAAATTTCAAATATGCCCTCTATATAATGAAATGTAATTAATTCAAATGCTTCCCCACATGTATACATGCTTATTCCAATAATTATTGAGTCAAGAAAGATATAGTGTTTTTCTCAGTGTAGTCATTATTTTTTTAAATCTCAGAAAATTCTAGTTTTCGTAGAATGATATAACCCATCTCGCAAACTATTTGGTAAAAAAGGACAGTTTAAAGCAAAAAAGTGGCTTGAGACATGTTCATATTAACTATTCAAAATTAAAACTTATGATAATTATTTACTTTCAGCCTTTTATAATTGATAAGATAGGTTTTTTTTCAAAAATTTCCCAAATCCTTGCTTTTTACAACAAAATTTTAAACATTCCCACTTTTCATTTAAATATTGCCCAGGAAAGCTCTCCCACTTGTATACATGCTTATTCCAACAATTATTTAGTCAAGAAAGATATAGTGTTTTTCTCAGAGCACTCATTTGTGTAGAATCTCAGAAAATTCTTGATCGTCTCTTGTCGTAGAATTATGTAACCCATCTCACAACCATTTAGCTAAAAAAGGACAGTTTAAAGAAAACAGTGGCTTGAAACATATTCATATTAACTATTCAAAATTGAAACCCATAATAATTATTTACTTTTAGCTTTTTAAAATTGATAAGATAGCTTTTTTTCAAAATTTACACAATTGTTGCTTTTTTAACCAAAATTTTAAATATGCGCTCTTTTTTATGAAATATTACACATAGAAGCTTCCCCACTTGTATACATGCTTATTCCAACAATTATTTAGTCAAGAAATATATAGTGTTTTTCTCAGTGCACTCGATTATGTTTTAAATCTCAGAAAATTCTTGATCGCCTCTTGTCGTAGAAAGATGTAACCCATCTTGCAACCTTTTAGCTATAAAAGGGCAGTTGAGAGAAAATAGTGGCTTGAAACATGTTCATATTAACTATTCAAAATTAAAACCCTTAATAATAATTTACCCTTAGCATTTTATAATTGATTAGATACCCTTTTTCAAAATTTTCAAACATGTTTCTTTCCTTCAAAATCTTAAACATGCACTTTTTTAAACGAAATGTTGCCTCTGCACATGTAAACACACTCCCTCCAATAATTATTAAGTGAAGGAAGGTATATTATTTTTCTCTGAATAGATGGAACTCTGAACATTTGAGCTGTCGAGAGATGAATAGACCAATTTTTCAGAAGCTTTTAACTGAAAAGGATATTCAGTTTTAGGCACACATTCATTCATTTGTCTAATCCAAACTGTACGACTCAAACTT
>BGPR01038528.1:2884-14671 GCA_013235015.1 Araneus ventricosus | reverse complement strand
CCCCCCCCCCTTGTGTGCTTACGTAATATGTGAACGGCCCCATTTAATTTAAAATCACTACAACTGTTTGATAATAATTTTCATTTAAAAAAATAGTAATAAAATCGTGACAACATTGCTTTCTGACTTGACAGGCTCGAAAATTTTCCTACTTTTCTAGTCATTCCACTTGCACTTGTAGCGTTGGCGCAGTTGAAAACATTTTTTAGCCAGTTATTTCATTGTATTTTTTATTAAATTATCGAAAGTATTGTAGTGTTCTTTATTATTCTTATTGTCAGGAGAGGAAAGCCTGTAAAGTTAAAGTGTTTTGGTTTATATAAGCCATGAGGTTTGACATTCGTCACTACGATACAAAATTTTTATGCCCTCCGCCCCCCCCCCCCAGACCCGAATCCTGGATTCGCCACTGATTTCACGTAAAAAAAGCAGTACCGAAATGGCGTTTCGGTTCCACTATACCCCTGATTTTTCGCTCTTAGTCCTCATTAGTGGCTAAGGAAATGTAAGCGGTGCCCGGGACATGGTATTATTTTTTGTCCCCTCAGGCTTTACAAGTGACCTCAGAGCACTATCGTTTTGTTTCCATGGCATCGTCTAAGACTCGTGTCCGGAGCATCCTTATCCCCATACCACTGAGGATTGTGCGCAGAGCATTGCTGGATAAAATCATCTGTATGTCTTATAGAAAGTGACCAGACGTGCCGATTGGAAAAAATGTACGGTTTTAAAAAGATTGCCTTAATTACTCCTAGATTAATTATTCATGCTAATGAGAACTCTCTTTTGTAAAAGTTCATAATATCGTGAAGAAAATCGACTATGCGTTTTAGTTAAGTACTTCTTTCTGTTGAAGGATTTAGTCCACAGTTTCATAAAGATCTTTAATTTTGGTGTGAAGACTTCATACAAAATTTCATCCATCTAACTCGTAGAGATTTTCAAATATCGTGTTCATATATAAACAGACATAATACTAAAATTACATTCCTTCGGACTCGAGGAGATCGAGTTTGAGTTTTTTCCCGATTACAGTATTTTGTCCAAGTAAAACTTTGTATACGATAAAGTAAAAATTAAAAAAGAAAAATTAATTAGAATTAATATTTTTACGAACCTGTAATGTCGATTTCCAGCAGTGTTAGTCTTATTGTTGGAAAGAGACATTTACAGAGATTATTTGGAATGCCAGGGGGAAATGGAAGCTATTGAACCCGTTCTTGGCTACAAACTTGGCATCCATTTTGGCGACAAATTGTAGGATCCTGAAAATACTAGAATTTTCTCTCTAACTCTATTAGGAGCGAAGTTATGTAGATTCTTCTGGAATTTTCCTGTGACGTCACATCCTGTTGGAAAAAGGGTATAAATACCGACCTACTTGTCAAGGAATCAATCTCTTTGGAGTCTTAATTCGCATTGTGAGCTGGTCAGCTGTTAGACGATGAGCGCTATTTGCTCGTGCTAATACTGTTATTGTTAGTGATTCGCTGTCTGTTTGTGTTGCTAATTTGTGCAAGTGCTGTGTTTCGCCTGTTGCCTGTGGTTCGTGTTTCCGAAATATTCTAGAATAAAGCATCGTTCTCCATAATCTTGTTTGTTGGACTGCTTTCACCGTATTCTCACCTGACGATTTTTGTAACAATATTTCAAAATTAGCTTCCAAAGAATTCTCCGCCTTAACTTTCACTGTATATAAAATATGGTCATCCTCTTTATTGAATGATGGCAGTTCTATATCATAATCCCTTGGAATGTTCGCAAGTTTCGTTTGTTTAGGTTAGAGTAGACCAAATTAACCGGGACAATCCCGGTTTTCAATTCACTGTCCGAGCTTGACCCTTCCCCCCCCCCTCCAACACGTAGATCATACCGAACTGAAATTCAGAAAATCTGGTCACTTTATCTCAACTTCTTGCATGATAAAAGCTATGCAATTATGCTATGATAATTGTTTTTCCAACTATAAATTAACTCAATAAAACCAGTTTTTTTTAAAAAAAATACATTTTTATTAGTGTACTATAAGCAAATTGTTTGCTAAAATTATTTACTTCTTTTCAGTCTTTAATATGTAATTCATAACTATTACGGAATATTTCAATCATTTTTTCTCAAATCCACTACCAGATGGCGCCATGGGCATGGAATCAAAATTTTATTAAATTAATTCATAAACTGATTATTAAGCTTTGAAAATATTAAAATAGTACAAAATTTCAAAAGCTTAGCACAGCAGGAAGTGAACGAGAAATCGATTGCAAATTCCATCTTTACAATAATGAAACAAGTCATGTTGGATAATAGTGTGTTGCGTTCTTATTATTTTAATCGTGATAGAAGCAACAAAAACTTTGTTTAGCATTTTTAAGCAAGAATTGCAAACTGAAAATTTTAAATTGCATTCATTTTTAAGGCTTGCTATCTACACCGGAAATCACCATCAAAGTCGAAACAAAACATCATCGATCTTTTACACTGTTGCCAATAAAATTATACGATGAAAACAACTAAATATAATAATAAATAAATGTTATAAAAAAGATATTTGCATAAAAAGTTAAATGCCGCGTGAGCTATAATTCAACCATTACAAATGTTTAAAAAAACCATTCCGTTTTTGACCGTATTTATTCAGGACAAATTCAATGTCTCAATATATTAGTCTCGTTTCAGTCATCTTATTTCAAATTTCAATCTTCATAGATGCGTCTAGACGCAATGGTCAGATCTAAACCAAAGTCTGGGACAGCAGGACCAGCTGCCCAGTGTAAACTCATATGGGCACGAAAATACATTAGAAAGAGCTGAATTCCTCCACATTCCTAATGGAAAACAAGGAATAGTCTGAAATATTACCATTTTACTAGTACCGTCATGTATATTTATTATAGTTAAGGTATGAATCGTAAATGTATTGTTCATGGTAGGAGGTATAGAATTGGATTAGATAGTGTCATAATGATTGGAAAATGCATAAAATTATCGCTTTTTTTGTAATGTCATTTTTTTTTATTTTCTGTAATCTAAATTATTATTTTTAAGAGACATTTGATTGATAATGCTTTTAAGTTTTATACATTTACAGAATCTATATCTATAATTCTCTTACGTGGCGAAAAAAAAGGTCAAATTCCTTGATCGCCGTTTGGCGACAGCTCGCAAGTTTAGATTGTTTAGATTCGGATCGGCGAATTTAATGTGATCTGCGACAACGAAATTTTTCAAAATGAGTTTAAGTTGGGTAGGTTCGGTTATAAAACTAAATAGTCGAAAACGAGACGATGGATATGATGAAAATGTTGAGGAATCCAATCGGAAGGAACAAAATACAGTCAAGCTTTTTTGTGTAAGGAACGAAGTTGCCGAGCTACAGGAACATAGTTGTGGGACTAGGACAGGAATCTGTTCTTTTATACGTGTGGAGAAGCTTTTTCGAGCATTATTTCAGTGGGAAAAAAAGCATGTTTAAAATTTTGGTGTAAAAAGAAGGAATTTTAGAATTTTTAAAAAATTTTGAAAAAAGGCTATTTTGATAATTTTATAAAGGTAAAAGTAAATTATTATGGGTTATAATTTTGAATAATTAATCTGAACATGTTTAAAGCCATTTGTCACCTTAAACTGTTCTTTTTAATCTAAAAGTTTGTGAAATGGGTTATATCATCTTTCGTAACTCAAATTTTCTGAGGTTTTAACACACGAATAACTACTACTCAGAGAAAAAAGTTATAATTTTCTTGGCTCTTAATTTTTTGCAGTGAGTGTGTATGCATGTGGCGAAGCTTTTCTGATCAACAATTCATCGAGAAGCGTGGATATTAAGAAGTTTGCTGGAATGAAATGTTGGTTAATGAAACTGTTGAAGAAATATTCAATTGTGAGTACCAAGAAGTTTTAAATGCCTAATTTCTGATTGATGTAAATAATTTTTATTTGTAAACATCTCATAATTATACATTTTCGCATTCAAATTTCTTTCTAACATTCATATATATATCTGCTACCAGAAAATTTTAATTTTAGAAATTGATGATTTAGTTTTTTAGTAATTGATGAAAAATTAATGTTAGAAGTTTATGCTATTTCAAATAATTTAAATTTACTTTTAGTAATTAATATATTTATAATTTCCTATTACTAGCAAACACTCATAACTGTATGACGAGCGAGCTCGGATCATGTAGTGATCCCAAAAGAATCACAATTTGTGGGATCCAAAAGATCCCAAAGAATCACAACTTGAAGAATCCCCAAGAATCACATTCTTGGGGGTTGACGAGCGGAGCGAGTAAGGGGTGTAACCCCCTGGTATCATCTATTTTTCCTACAGTTGATTGAGCTGAAAGTTTCATTTGCTGATGGTTGCAACCCATATCAGCAGCTTCTTTGTCAGAGTCGGAATCGGTGACCCAAGGCATAAATGAATTCTTGAGCCGAAATTCACTTTTCTCTTCATATTGGGAAATGAATGGTTAATTTCGATCTGATTTCCGGTGTTGTTTTGAAGTGTATATGTACTTTTTATTCTTTCTTTCCTCCCATTTCTCACACTAAAAGGTGCTAGGTCAGAGAAACGAAATGGATGAATTTCATTGAAGTTGAACGGGCCAGTCCAGCCACTCAGAGGGGTCTGAGTCGTCACTCCTCGAGATTATTTTACCATTATATCTATGACCAAAAATTCCGAGCCAAACAAAAGTGGCCGTTGAGAGAGTGGTCGCTATACAAGGGTGGCCGCTTAAATAAGTTTTACTGTATTTACCAAATCAAAATAATGATAAAAAATTAAACAAATTGAATAAAATTATAACTGCACCATAACTTTTTCATTCTTCTGGCGAACGACTAAAAGCGATACAGCAGCGTATGTATACTTGTATAGAAACAACTATACATACATATATGGAGAATACATGGAGTATACTTGTATACTCCAAATTGGAAAAGACCCTTAATTATCTGTAATGGTAAATTTTTATTCATTGCTGCGAACCTCTTTTTAAAAATATGTAAGGCATCATTAAAAAAACTATCTAATATTAAAGTTTAATATCTCTTAGAAAATTAATTAACTGGAAAAAGAAACTACGTAGAATCATCAAACTCAGAACTCTAATTAATCACATATTTAGATTAAATGGCAGAAATATTGTTTATACATCTGGCAGATAATAATTACGCAGTAAATATTCTCAAAACAGAAGCAAGCGATATTTTCAAAAATGAGTACCCAGCATTGTATTATAAAATAGTGAAATTTAACTAATATTCATTCACGAAATATTAAATAACAATTTTTATTCAACTAAGTTTATGAAGTATTTTCTTTGACACAATAAAATGCAGCAGTTCTTGACCTATATTAAATTAAATAAGCGAAATTAAATTTCTGACCGAAACTAAATTTATTAAAATATACCTTTTATTGTGCGGCAAGTAAAACAGAATTTTTTATTAATAAAGAGAAAATTATAAATTGTTGTCTCGCTTTTTTGATAATACACATTGATAAAACATTTATCTGTTAAAACATATTTCGAAATCTATCATCTACAATCAAAACAATAACGTTAATTAAACCCCACGATACCAAACATAAATACAATTCCAATTTCCAAACTGCCTGTCCCTTTTCAAAAATAATTTACTTTCACACTGAATATTAACAACCGGGTGTTTTACAAAAGTGAGCTGCTCCCGGCAAAGTGTCACCACTTGAGAGTGGCGCAAGTGGCGTTTACCTCTCCGCCGATGAGGCGCCAAAATACTTAGGACAATTGTAATTTATGCTGATGGGTTGTACGCTCTGAGAGCGTCCTCTTAAGAAATTACGAGAACTACTGTTTCTGTCACATCATCTGACACTTTGAAGGCGCTTTACATCATTTTGGGATGTGTTTGGCGAGGAAAACTAAGGGGAATGTCATCAAGGGAAGTTGAGTCATTTGATGACGGAAAAAGGATAATTGTTTATGGAGTTTTACATTGAGATGAGGAAATTCTTGAAAAGCGCGGGTTCATTTCATAATTTTTGTTTTAACCCTTTTAAGGGCAATTTTTTCCAGTAGTAGTATAATAAAATAACTTTGGGATTGAAATGAATTTAAGAAAATAAATTCATTTAGCGCATTCGATGACAGTAATTTTTTGATAATTAATTTTTCTAATTAATAATTAATTATCAAGTCCAGACACTTCGTTATGGTTTTAGAAAAGAAATAAGAACATCCAGGTTTTTGTTTCATCGAAAAATTAGCGGAAACTTACGCCAACCTTAAAATTTGGCGAATTTAATTAATTAAAATTAAATAATTAATTAATTTTTAAATTAATAATTTAAAAATTGGTGAAGTGGTGGTAAAGTATACTTACCACGGCCTTAGAAAGGGTTAAAATAGCTGTCATTTGTCTGTCCCTTTTATTTAACTTACCTTCTTTTATAAATGTAAATATCATGATTGTAAAGATGAGAAATCGTATTTGATTTATGTAAATATCATGACTGTAAAGATGAGAGTTTGTATTTGATTTATGTAAATATCACGATTGCAAAGATGATAATTCGTATTTGATTTATGTAAATATCATGATTGTAAAGATGATAATTCGTATTTGATTTATGAAAATATCATGATTGTAAAGATGATAATTCGTATTTGATTTATGTAAATATCATGATTGCAAAGATGAGAATTCGTATTTGATTTATGTAAATATCATGATTGTAAAGATGAGAATTCGTATTTGATTTATGTAAATATCATGATTGTAAAGATGAGAATTCGTATTTGATTTATGTAAATATCATGACTGTAAAGATGAGAGTTTGTATTTGATTTATGTAAATATCACGATTGCAAAGATGATAATTCGTATTTGATTTATGTAAATATCATGATTGTAAAGATGAGAATTCGTATTTGATTTATGTAAATATCATGATTGTAAAGATGAGAATTCGTATTTGATTTATGAAAATATCATGATTGTAAAGATGAGAATTCGTATTTGATTTATGTAAATATCATGATTGCAAAGATGAGAATTCGTATTTGATTTATGTAAATATCACGATTGCAAAGATGATAATTCGTATTTGATTTATGTAAATATTATGATTGTAAAGATGAGAATTCGTACTTGATTTTTTTATAGTTCTGAAAGTTTGTACAGGTGTGTGTTTCGGATCTTATGCATCCTCTTAAGATACTACGAGAACTGCTATTTCCGTCACATCATATGACGCTTTGAAGACGCTTTACATCATTTTGGGAAGGGGAATGTCATCAGGGGATGTTGAGTCATTTGATGACGGGAAATGGATAATTGTTTATGGAATTTTAAAACAAGGAGAGAAAAATTCTTGAAAAGCACGGTTCATTTCAAAATTTTTGTTCAGAATAATTGCCATTTTTCCACAATTTTATTTAATTTCTTTCCTAGTTGTAAATATCTTGATTGTAAAGATGGAATTTTGTAATAGATTTAGTAAATAATTTAAGAATTTCGGTGCCAAATTAATAATTAATCGACTAATTTTAATTAAATTTTTACTCGATATGAGGTGACCATCTGGCAGTGAATTCGAATAAAATATTGATCACAAGATTCCATATTATTTGTAATGAATTTTGAAATATATTAACCACTAAAAAGGGAAGAATAATAAAAATATACAAAGTTAAAAAACGCGTTTTTATTACTGTACTTAAAAATACAAATTAAATTTTTTATTAAAAATCTGGTGGTAGAAACAACCAGCGGGAGTGCTCTCTCCTAAACTTTCTCGTATACTTCCCCAAAAAGGTACTCTTTCCCCTCCCCCCGCGTGGATAAAAAAATTTCGAACCTACTGTAACCCAGAATGCAATGACTATCAGAAGGTTTTTCACTGTAAATTAAAGTGATTGTAATATATTTAGGTAAAGAAGCAAATTCAAAGAGATGCGTGCCGATTAAAACACAGACTGGTTCCACTCATGCCGGATACAAACATGAAACCGCATGTTCTATCCAAGTGTGAAAAAAATGCAGAAATATTTTATATGCTTGTTAAACGACGAAGTAGTGTTTTTATGTCTCCTGTAAAATTAGTATTTTGTGACTTGTCCCCTTTTTACTTTCTCGTATACGAAGTATACAAAGAGAAAGTATTGTAATCGTTAAAAAATTCGAACTCGAGATTTTGAAGAATCTCCACGTTTTAGACCTCCCTGATTCCTAAAAACGCAATTTTGGAATTATGTCTGTCTGTGTGTCTGCATGTCTGTGAACACGATAACTCGAAAACTATTAGAGCTACGGGGATGAAATTTGGTATGTGAACTTGACACATATGTTGTAGGTTTCTATGAAATTTTGGACAAAATCCGTTCACCGGAAGTCTGTCTGTCCGCGGTCATGCGAACACTATAACTCAAAAACTTGAATAGCTAGATGGATAAAATTTGGTACACAGTTTTATCATCATGAATGTAGATCCGTATAAAACTTTGGGCCAAATCCATCAAAGGGTTGACTGTCTGTATTTCTGTATAATTTACCTTTGAAGAGAATCCGCTATCTCCACGCTCATGCGTACTGGAAGCAATCTTCTGTGCACTGGAAAGGAACGGAACGGAATTTCATTACGGAGTAGCGAATTACGTCAGTTCGTCCTTGAGCCGGTAAGAGTGGAATTGTGTGATACATGCATTTTATTCGGTACGCATCTCTTTGAATTTGATTCCTTACCTAGATATTTTTCAATCACTATAATGAAAAACCTTCTGATAGTCATTGGATTCTGGGTAACAGTGGGTTCTAATTTTTTTAGCCACCCGGGGGAAGAGGAAACGGCACCTTTTTGGGGAAGTATACGAGAAAGTTTAGGGGAGAACACTCCAGCTGGTTGCAATTAGTGATTCACATTCTCTTCGTATACTTCAAATATAAAAAAGTAAATCGCTTCGTACATGAAAAGTAAAACGGCGTCATAATTTTTTTTCTTACCCTAAAAGTGGAAAAGTTTGAGAAGTGTTTAAACGTCTGATCAATAGCTAAATCTTAAAATACAATGTGGATATTCCCCACGGCTATATTTAATCAGCAATTAACAAGCCGAGGAAAGCTCTTGCTTCCGAAATAACGTGTTTGTTTGGGTTCAACTTCAAAATTCCACTTAAAAACCTTCAATAGGACAGTTCCTTTCCCTCCGCTTTCTTTTAAAAAATGACAGAACTTTTAAGCTTTTCCCCCTCTTAAAATCTGAAGTGTGTTGATGTTTTTTCCGGCCCCAGACGTAAGCTATCCCATTTTAAATGTCAATTTACGGCGCGGCGCCCAAGTTAAGTGCCATTCTTCCACGCTCCGAAGTCAATTTTTTCTTCTTCTCTGGTTGTACTAAAAGCAGCCAAGCGGTAAATGGAAAGGGTTAAAAAAGTGTTGGATATAAATACTCCTGAATAGATGCTAGAATAAGTGAATTTGTTTCACCACTTAACAGAGTTGTGGTTTTCTTTTTTCGTGTGTGCGGTTTATGTCTTTTAATTCGGTTTATTTTGTTTTTATTCGAAAGAAAAGCAGTTTGTCTACCGTGACTTATTGTCAGCCCATTTTGATTGAAAGCCGGTATATATCAGAAACAAAGAGACCGTGATGGCAATTTCAAATTGTGCCACGGATGGTAATGATACAAAATAAAAAAGATTGTATTGTGCTTGGGTTAATCCAATTGGTATTAAAAGTCATAAGAGGTTATTAAACTTAAAAATAAGACAAATGAATGGTTTTTATATAAGTTTCGTTTCAAATGTTAAATAAAACTGCTAAAAAAAATAAGAAATTTGAAAACAATAACTTCATTGTCTTGAAAATAAATGTATATATTTTTTAATTCTCCGCATGGTTCTGAAAAAAAAGTTACATGTGTTGATTGAGTGAAAATAGCTGTTTAATAATTTCTGAAAATTAAACAGTTTATTGATATATGTGAGATATTTAATTAAATTATAAAAAATTTCCTTTTGCGATTGTGTTACTATGGTAAAATCTTGAATGAAGGCTGTATTGCATTTAAGTTCATCCAGTTGCGGTTAGAAGTAGCACGTGGTTATTCAATTTAAAATAAATGGGAAAGGGTTTTGAAAATTTCTATTTAAATATTACGCTACAATGAGTTAGAAAATTCAACACAAAGTCCAAAATATAAGAAAACAATTACTTTAGCAAGACTGAATGAAGGAAATTATCTCTCTTGCATGAATGATAATCATTACTCAAAAGTGGTTTATAAAAAACGATTTTTATACTAGAATTATATTTATTCAAAACATTAATTAACTTGGACTTCCTGAATTATTTTTCATTTTCACCCGACTTTCTAGTGGAAGAGCTTCAGGTAAGACTTAAGAACATGTTGTGGTGTCTCGCCAAACTGGGAAACTGCGCCAACCATCCAAAAAGTCGCCAAATATCCGCCATCTTGGATGGTTTCAAGATGGCGACGATTCTAATGACAGCCATGGCAAAAAATGTAAATAGTACATAAAATTGGAAATAGTACATAAAATTTTATGAAATTTAGCAAGAATTTTCTCAAATTCTGGCACAAATTAGAAATTCTGACTAAGTTTTAGGGTTGCCAACAAAATGAAGAAGGTTACCACATTTGGCGAGAGAAAAAATTCAATTTGGTGGACCGCATCATGTTCTTAAGTCGAGCCGAGCTTCAATTTTACAGAATGCCTCAGTTTCCATCTAAATTCTATGGAAGAAAAATTATTATGATCCTGAAATTGGGAAATAAACCAGGAAGTGAAGAATTAATTAATGATTAACAAAAAGAAATTGAAGTAAAAATGGTTATTCCAGAAATGTCAATGAAATGGTCTAAATCAAACTAATTTTCTCAACTATTTTTGCAAAGAAATATTAAAGACTAAAATAAGAAGGAACTGTGAAATTTTCCTTGACCCCGATATAGTGGTTGTAGTTCTAATTCCAGTTGCTGTAGCATATCTAACCGAATTCGAAACTTGTGTAATGTTATATTGCTTAGTAAAAAGTCAACACCTGCTCCTGCATCTTTCATATCAGTCCTATTGTCCGTTTTCAGATACGGAAACACTCTGTGCTTTCGCGCATGCGCCAGCCGATTTTATTTTAGCCAAGACAGGGGTGTTATGAAAGATGGCGGAGGAGATGTTTACTTTTTAAATCGAACTAGCAGCTCTCGCCGCCCCCTGGGCGGGTTCGCGACCAGCACCCACTTTGCTCAGCACTGCCCCTGCCACCTCGCTGCTCCGAGGCTCTCAGCCACTACTTTTTCAGTTTTAAATACTGCATGAAGATCAGTGGAACAGACCATAAAACCATAGTAGATTTCATATTCTTTGCTGACAACAGATTCCTTCAAAATTGTAAAATCTTTCAATAAACCTCATCTAGCTGTAATGTTTTGTATAACTTTATCACGAATTTCGGCATGAAAGTCTTCAGATCCATAAATACAGAATGATATCGCCCTAAATAAACAGTTTCCATCACCTATAATAGGTATTTTACAATATTTTTGACACGCCATTTTGATAAAACTGTTGGGATCTATATATTTAAAATAATATGGTAAAACCTTCAGACAGTTCGCCAGCCCCAGCCACTCGACGGATTTCGATAATTTTTATTTCATATGAAAGCTTATGACGTCTAGATATGTCATCAAGGGTCGTTTGCTCCCCACCACCCATAGCTTTCATATGAAATATATAGGTCATAAGCTTTTATAGGAAATATATAGGTCATAAG
>BGPR01038527.1:0-14671 GCA_013235015.1 Araneus ventricosus | reverse complement strand
TGGAAGACGTAATCAATGACGGCGCTGTAAACGTAATTGTTTCGAAGATTCTATCTGAAAAGAATAGAGTTTTGCAATGAATGTTAAAATTCTTAAGAGTTGGAACAAAGTAATGTGTCAATTACCGAAATTTTCACCGGTCTCGTGCTTTGTATTGTTGTGTTTGTCCAGTTTCCGCCATTTGCGCTTGTGTGTGTCATATTCTGGCATGGATTGGATCTTATCTAAAATCGTCGCTATTATTTCCGTTACAAAATATTTTAACGTTCCTTATCATTATGATTTCATTTTAAATTGGCATCGAGATGTGTAGTAGCTACGATTAAGTTCATTTGTTCTCTAGAAACTCCTGACAACGTCAAGATAGCCTATCCAATTTAATTTTGGAATGCAGGACCCATTTTTCAGAAGGAAAAAATGCTTGGCGTTGCACCGCAGTGTAAGGCAACGTTTGTTATGTGATTGTGACATCTTGTGAATTGACACCATTCGACTTTTTCTATCGGAATTTTGTCGGTGTTTGTACGTAGTGAAAATAGTTTTTCCTTATTTTTATACTATTCAGTAACTAATATTGCTGACTGAATTGAATATTTCATTCTGCTGTAAGATATTAAAATTGTTTGTAGCTGGTCTCGATAACTTCCTCAGTAGTTCTTCTCAATTCAGAGAATACTACTTTTTCTTAGTTTTATGTACGTATTAGTGTCTTTTATTTGCTGACGACTTGAAATTGTTTAGTTCAATACGCTCCAATTTATATGCTGTTCTTTTACAAACAGAGCTTGATTGTCTTTTTAAGTGGTGCACAGATAACACCTGAACATTGAAAAATGTAGTGTTCTCAGTTATACTCGAAAAGCTCAACCTCTGAATCATGTATATAAAATTAACAATTTTATTTTATCTTGCTCAAATTCGGTCACGGATCTTGGTATCTATCATCTTTGACACTAAACTTGATTTTTCCCAACACATTGATTCCATAGTCTCTAAGGCATGTCGCAGGTTTGGAATTCTTAAACGCAAAACCAGGGAATTTTCGAACGAACTTGCCCTGATGGTCTTGTACTACGCTCATGTCCGATCCAATCTCAGGGTTCGTACGCGTCCTTAAAAGTCCTTACTTTTACATTTAGTCCTTAAGTCCTTACAAATCCTTATTTTTATGCCCCATTGTTAAAAAGTCCTTGAAAGTCCTTACTTTTTACTCTGCCATTGTTAAAAAATTTAAAATTTCACCGATTATCGTTTTTCTAATTCCTCCTTCTCGGCGACTCTAATCTCGGTTGACGTGGCTCTTGCGGAATGGGGTGGGGGGACGACACTGCTCGCCTTCTACGAATCCATATCCATCGCATACACTTTGGGAAATAAGGGAGGAGTTACAGATGCCCTTTATTGGTCCATGGTTCCATAGGAATGATTGTCAAAAGTGCTGTTACCATTTTAAGAACAGTATCAAAGTGATAAACCTTTACTTCCATTTTTTGCCAGTGATGTTTTTAAAACTTTTTAATGATTGCATTCAACATTTCAAAATTTTGAAACCAGAGAATGAAAGAATTGAGAAACCTGAGACTTTATGCAAATTCAACTTCAGTGGCACAAACTTGTATAATGATAAAAGTTAAGTATATTTAGGATTTGCTGCAGAGCAACTAATAAAAGAAAAGATAAAAAATAAGGAATTAGCAGACAAGGATGTTTTCACACTCAGACAGGATAGTCGGAAAAATATCATAACAATGATAAAACATTTCATGCAGAAATGTCCTGTGAATTACGCGCTAGTAAGACCTGCGATTTGCATTGATCCACGAGTATTGGTTGGATATCCCGAAAAAGTACAGGAAAAAATGAAAAAAGTATTTATTGTATTGTCGCAAAATAAACGTATTTTGGGAAAAGATTGCGACGAAATTTTGTTACTCTATGCAGATTTTCTGTTAAATATTGTAAAGCCAAATTCAGTTGATTTACTTCTTTCAATCCAAAGAGTGATTCCCTTGATAATTTTTTGCAAACTTATTTTAGCAACAATCATTATGAAAAAGTTTGGAAGGTTATCAAAATGGTATTAATACTGTCATATGGGCAATGAGGTTTTTCGTTGAACAAGGCCCTGGAAATAGAAAATTTAAAAGATGCTTCATATAATTTCCAGCGTGTAAATCGTGAATTCATTAAGCTGTCTGTATTTATGACTTAAAAATTACTAAAGAAATGAGGACGGCTGCCACCTCATCTAGAGCAAAATACATGCAGTATTTAGAAGGTGAAAGATCCAAAGAAAAAAATGAAACAAAACAACTGAAACGAAAAGCTCTAGAGGAGGAAATAGATTTTTTAAAACAAAAGAAAATGTTCCTCCAAACGGACATGCACCAAACAAATGAGAAAGCAAATGATTTAGTTAATGAGGCTGAAAAGTCAAAGGACATAAATTTATTTATTCAATCGCATGAACTAAGAAAAACAATTTCTGAAAAAGAAATTATAATAAATACCTTGGATGTAAAATTGAATGAAAAAAGTTTGGAATTAAAAAATATTTAATTTGATTACCAGTTTCATGGGGGTTTTTTTTCCATCAATTTACTAACTCATATTTTTAGGAGTTTTGGTGTGTTAAATTTGTAATGTATCTTCTATGTTTTATATTATAATTTATCATCTAATAGGTTGAATTTGCAAAAATGAGACATTTTATTTAAAAATGCGTGCGACAATTCATTAAGTTTATTCAATTTAGAGGTCCTTATTTTTTGTTTTTTTTAGTCCTTGATAGTCCTTGATTTCCTTTTAAGGAAATGTGTACGAACCCTGAATCTGGAATATTGCAGTATTATCTGGGAGCCCAAATACCGAAACAAAATTGAAATTATTGAGCGAATACAAACCAACTTCTTGCGATATTTACTTTACAAGAACAATGGATTTTACTTGCAAGTTGTATCTTGCTTTTACGTCACTTTTACGTAATATCTTCGATATGCCTGGTTTGTGTTCCAGACGAGATGTTTTTTGCGTTCTCTAGTTTTACAAATTTATTAATGGTTCGGTCGATTGTAGTGATATACTGAGCTCTATAAATTTCGCTGTGCCTGCCAGATCTTTGAAAACGCATAGTCCATTTCAAGTTGCATTTTCGAGATTTTATTATATCAACAAGTTCTCTTTTTACAAATTTTATAAAATTTTTAACAGGTGCTCTGATGAATTTGGCATTTTTAATACGTCTCCTGGTGCTTTTAAATCGAAATGTTTACAACTTTTAAATACATGATGCGTTTTATTTTGCCTTTTTCCACTCGACTGATATCCAACTTTTTACATTTTTATGTGTTTTAATTTTCCGTGTTCTTTATGTATACGACCATTTTTTTAATGTTTCTTATAGTTTGTGTTTAATTTTTTTACCCTGCTTTCGGCGCCGTGTTGCAATTTATTTTTATCTCAAGTGTGTATTTTCTTCTTTTAACTTTTTAACTCCTGGTGTATTCTTGAGGATTCAGTGCTTGTGTGTTTTGACTTTGTAACCCTTGCCTTTTGGAAATGGTCTTTTGATATGATGTTTTATTTTTTTAAAAAAAAATACGACTTTTAGAATCATAGTGTGTTTTAATGTTTTTGTGATTATGTGTTTTCGTTTTTAATTATATATGCGGTTGCAAAATTTTTATGATTTTGTGTATTCTCTGTGTTCAACTTTTATTTTCTAGTGCATTTTGTTTTTGTTATTTACTCGTTGTGGCTTTTGTTCTTTGTGTGTTAGTTGTTTATAGCACTCTGTAACTGGAATTTTCTCTGTAGTGTGCTTTTCTTTAAAATATATTTTGATAGAATTCATAGCAGTTTCATTTTCTTAACTGCCAGCCAAAACGCATTACTACCTCGACAGAAACTAGTCGTTTCTAAATCTTTTAAATTAATAGTTACTGGATTTCGAGATCTGAATTAAAGCCTAAAAACTCTTAATTAGGAATTAAATTTTTTGTAGTCTTATTTCTTCCTTGTTAATATTTCGGATTAGAGACAAATAAATACAATAACGTATAGCAAGTTTTGAAGTTCAGGCGGTCTGTAGAATGTCTAGAAAGTAGATAGCCAATTCTCTTTTAATATTTTCCATTATTTCCTAAAGCTTGGTCTGGAATACGCATAGAATGATAAATGCTTTTTCAGCAAAGTATGAAGAAAAGAAAATTTATTGAAGGTATGGATTTCAAAATGCAAGAAACGCAAAATGAAAGATACTAGTTTTATCTGAAGAACGAGAAAAATATAATTTCTGAAGTACTTGTGTTTATAATTTACACTGAAATGGCCTAACTTCTTTATCTGTATAAACATGTGATCCTGAAAGTACACATCGCGAACTTATCAGTGTGCAATGGACGTAAGCGAAGTATAAAAATAAAACAGATGTATCATAATTCACGGAAGCTTTCTGTAAAATGCTTCAGTTTCATACACTGAACTTAGATTTGAAAAAAATTATTTAAAAAAATTTTATATAATAGAAAATATCTCGCTGAAGAGAATAGGTAAGGTTCCTTGCCAAAGATTATGATCGATGAGGATTTCATTTATAGATTTTTGATAAGCCTCGCTGCAATTAAACTTTTACTTTTATATAAAAATTCCTGTAATATTTTTAAAAAAAATCCAATAATGTTAAAGCAAACGCATTTCTTGGAAAACATAAAAGAAATTGTATCTGCTCAATAAAGAAATTTCTTTACTTCTCACTTTTATAATAGCTACCAGTTATTACGTGATAGATGTTAATCCAAGGTCTAACCAACGGATATTCTTGTTTTTTATAAGTCATTTCCCAAAAAATAACAACAAAGGAAATATATTTTGTTTCTTTAATTAATAGAAAGTGTTGCGTAGGTGCTCTTTTGTCCTCTACCATACCTGCCAGAACCAGTCCTCGCACCTGTGCATTTGTTTGGCACATCTGGGCTTTACAAACCGTAGTCACGCGTGGCTGAATTCCCATTTTTAATGTCTGCATCGCGTGGAGATAATTTCACAAAGACTAATGGCAACACGAGGATGAGTCTCTAGAATTCTGATGAGCTAAGCGAAGGCGGGGCTTTATTCTGTTGGAAACATAGAGGAAGAATAGTGGCCACTATTCTTCCTCTATGGTTGGAGACGGAAGAATATTTGGCTGGTAGCGCTGACTCCAGAATGCATTTTATTTTTCAGTTGCAATTCGATATACTGTGCCGGGTGGTTTGAATTTAAAGTATGCTTGTTAAAGCAGTGTAGGGAAGAATTTAGCGTACTAAAGAACGTAAAATTTCGGTGGTATGCCTTTCAGAACTTGGGAAGGCGGATGACACTAACAGTTTCAAAAAATGAACTATAGGGGAAGAAAGGTGAACAGTCTCTAATGTAAACATAATTTAACCATTGTTGTTGTAATAATTCAATCACAGTTGTGACGCATATCAATTATAAAATATAAGTATGCAGTATTGTTAATCCATATATACTTAAAATTAATCTAACGAGTTGCTAAGGTGAAAAAAAAGTCCTTTTTCTCGGATTTTTTTCTCACCATTCGTCACCCTCTTTGTATGTTTTATTACTCTTCCATTTAGTATTAGGAATTGGTTTTGAATTTTTTTTTATATATATTACAAAATCTAAATCAGTTTGTTTAGTGAGTTACGTCTTATGACAATTGTAACTAAGAGTTTTCTTTCTTGACGACGATCTATTTGACATTTAGAGATGGGTAATTAAACCTGAGGTATTTTGAATCTTTGAAATTTAGTAAATAAGGATTGGTATTGAAGTTCTTTTAAATTAATTGTGTCTCCTGAATTCTATTCCATGTTTGGTGAGGCATACGAACGAATGCATGTTTTTAATAATTATGACTAGTTCACTTTTTCCTTGATTGTGAACTGATTGAAAGACAATCAGTTAGGAGTAGTGTTATAAAAAAAAAAAACATATTTTCTAGGTGGATTACTTTTTTATTCAATAAATAGAAGCCGTTTCCTTAGCTTATTTTTTATGCGATGTATTTATTTCTTTTCTCTTAAAATATTCCAAATCGAAAAGAAACTGATTTAAGCTATCAAATGCAAAAGTAAATTAAATAAGAATATAGAGTTTATCCGCACTTTTTTAAATGTTTTGTAATGATGATCATATATGTATACATAAAATGCTATATTTCAATTCTGCACTTACTATGTCGCTATTAACTACAGGAATTTTTTCATCTTGGAAAGCAAATTTGTGAACAACAGACATGACTAATATGGGTAAAAGATTCCATTTTGCTAAATTTTATTTCAAAATTCAAGCTTAAGGAATTTTAAAAATTTGGACTCGTTTAGGGTTTGAATTTTCAGTGGTTCGAAAATTTCCGCTTTTCGAACTAAGAATAAACTATTCTTCTACTGAGCTTCTTAATTAATAGTCTTGATTTACTTGCGATTCCTGTGCGTGTAAAAAAAAAAGTGAGCTGTAGTACTTTTCAATGGCTCGAAAATTTCCTCTTTTCAGAGAAAGAATAAACTGTTCTTTCACAAAGCTTCTTAATTAATAGCCTTGATTCACTTGCGTCTGCTGTACATGTAAAAAAAATTGAACTGTAGTACAGATATAAGTTGAAAAATAAAGTAGACCATGAAGCATTGATATTGGTTACGAAATAGAAAATTAAATCATTGGATTTATTTCAGATATGAATCAAGCTGATTTCCTTTATTGTTTTTAGTTAATATTTGTAAAGAATCTGACAGAAAAAATGCTGTGTTAGAGTTTTCACGCTGACAAATTCTACGCATGTGGCCTCACTGGAGGGGGATCGGCATTTTCTTAAGCTTAAGAAACCATATTCTAATGAGTAAAATTGACCGCTATATAACAAGAAAAACATTTTGACATTTGTTTGGGGTTTACGGCACAAGTCCATTATTTGACCATGCTGTGCCAAACACAAGTTATTCAAGTAAAAGATATTTTTAGAAATAAAGTTATTTATGATTTTTTTTTTCCTACTGAGTAACTCACAATAGTGTTTTCAGTGCAATTCTGTTATCTCATGATAGACATTTCCAGTCTTCTGGTAAATTTTAACCACAGTTTCGGCGCAGCATATTCTAATTAATGATCTTGCACCAGGAAATCCAAATCCGGTCTTCGCATACAACGGCCTTTTAAGTATCGAAATCTGAAACTATTTAAGGCAATTTCTCTTTACGGAATCATATCACCACCCCTAATTTAATATCGCTTCTCTTTCCATTCTAGCTAGGGGGCAACGCCTTACCTATAAACAGGGATCTTCTAATAAAAGGGTGGAGGGGAAAGAAAAGAAACGCATAGTAAAAAAAAAAAATAATAACAAATAATTAAGTTTTCCTCCATCTCCTTGTTTTTCCTCGTCCCAGCCCAAGAGGAGGTCGTCTTTCGGGCGCTAGGTGGAGCAGCAGTCACCGCTTTTTGCTCCCAACCTGTGGTTTTTTCACTCCTCATCAGTTGAAGTAGCAGAGAGATAGTTGAACAGCTCTTCACTCTCTTCCGCAGTGGAGGAAGTGGTCGGTGTTTGGTGCTCCGTTGTGATGCTGTCGGCGACGGATTTTGAAAGGTGAAGAAATCCTCATGTGTGCTTTTCTCTCCAAGAGAGGATGGCTTTGTCAGTTGTTGTGAAAGGTTCCAGCTTGCGACAGTTTTTGGGAAATATTTCCCGAAGGCAATCGATGAATCTGTTTTAAAGATTGTGTGAAAGAGTTTTAGAATCGTTTTTTATGGATAAATTGAGTGTTGCCTACTGGATTTATTTTTATGTTCGTTCCTTTTACGTTAAATCTCCAAGAGATCTTGCAAAAGACAGTGTAAAAGATTGGTGAAGCGTTGTGAAAGCTATGCTGCTTTTTGGAGAAGTTTGGATATTTTATTAATTACTGAAAGTAAATTATTATCAAGTGCGTTTAAAGCTTTCTTCCCCCCAGTTGCTGAAGACTGAAAATCTTTGTATCGTTTTATATTGATTTCTTTTTTCTAAAATTAACAATAGGAGAAGGGAAAGGCTTTTAAATCTCTAACGATTAATTAATTTAAGTCTGCTGCGAAGGATTTTTTCAAACCGGTATGAGTTAAATAACTATTATTCCATCTTTTTGTTTTATTTTACAAGAAATTTCATGTGTACATAGCATCAAGAATAGTCAATCTGTGAAATCGACGATAGTGTGATTTCAGTCGGTGTTGCATGTTATGCTTGTGATAACTTTTAATTTAGTGCCTGTCAAAGTTACTTTCCTTTTAATCAGAAATTGATTATGCTGATTGATTGTCATTTCGAATGTTAAATATTTGGAAAGTAATTTATTTATTGAAAATGCCAACTATTTTTAACCGAGAACTACTCATGATGAAACTAGTTTTTTAAAAGACTGTTGGTCAGCTATTCACGTCTCATCTCGATACGTTAAATGAATTGGTTATTTCTGTAGTTCTTTATTTAATTATCCGACAGATTTATTTTACGTCATTCTGAAAAGATAAACCTTGAAAAAGAAAATAACTTACATTGTTAGTTTGAAGATTTCTAGACTGACATAAGTTTCAATAATAAAAAAGTGGATTTTTTTATATATATATAACTTATAGTTTATAACGAGGGAAAAGACAAGAAAATATCACTAACTGGATATTTATTTTTGCGTTGATCGTTTAAAAATTCGGATTGTAGGAATGTGATTTTTAAGTTTCCCTTGTCATTACATCTGATATGATACGGAATCCAGCGAATCCAGGTTTGTTTTACTGCAATGGCATGATACCCCAGTACGCCGCTGTAGTCTACCCACAAATGCACAAGGTGGTGAAACGGAAGAAGAAGAAACTACAGTATTTGCAAGGTGCCTATCCGTACAAAAGGAAACGTTACTCCCTCTCGTATTACTTGAAATATGTTTTGTGGAGAAAGATAAAGCGTTACTGGAAAAAACGTCGCGCGAAGAACAGGAGGAAGAAAGCTCTTAAGCCTCCAGCTGTTTCTCTCGTGGGAAACAACCGTGGCAGTGACGAGAAGATAGAGCTTAGGGACTTCTGGGGCTCTAAATATGGCTCTCAGTGGCTGTTTGCTAAGCAAAAGCTGCTGCAGCAACAGCACGATAAACTTCAACAGAACGTCAACCATAGTAACCTTATTGAAATAGTGGATGCTTTTAAGACTTCTGACCTCAGGTATTCTAAGAGTCATCAGCAGCCCGATGACCAGCGTACCACCACTTCGAGGAGATCTCGGAAAAGTCATGCAGGCCATGAAGATGGTTTCGTTAGTAACCCTTTAGCCACCACTAATCCCAAATGCCCTTGTGCTCGTCGACATGCCCGCGCCAGACGGACACGTAAAGATGGCTTCGAGACTGATGCCAGTGACTGGTCGCTGTCCACTCTTCAAATTCAACAACGGCCATATTCTAAGTGGCCGCCTCATCCCCCGCCTGGCGCGAAACATTGTTGTGGTCGTGAGGAACAGTTGGCCACCATCTTAGCCAGGCAGCATGCTTATGTGTACAACTGGCTGTACGTGGACCAGCTGCAAAGCCGGTGCAAACTGTCCTTGTCCCGGGAGTACCTCGATCAGGTGCGGGCTCGCGTGTCTCGACTGAAAAGTGCAAATCATCGACGTTGTAGGAATAGTTATGTGTCTTCAAAATGCAGTGATGGTGGCAGCGACTGGACCAGCACATTGAGTCGCAGAGAAAGAGCCAAGATGATGAAACGGCAAATCAGGGTTCGTATACCTTTACTGGGGCTTTCTGTGGTTATTGGTCTTGAGTTGTAGAATTGTTTGATTCCGAATATACAGTGGAATCTCCCTATAACGAAATCGCTTGGTTCCAGTTGAAAAATTCGCTATAGAGAAAATTTCATTATACGGAGATAAGAGATTTTTGCAGTTATTTAAGTAAGCGATAAGTTCAAAAATATTTAATTATGACTTTCAATTAAAAATGAAGTAATATTTATTATAAATTTGTTACAATTATACTAATTTTTATTGTACAAATAAAATGCTCAAAAGTGAAGACAATTCACCGATTTAGAGAATAATATGTACTAGTACGGATAGACATAAAATGCGTATTGTCACATCCATTTGCTGTTTCCACCCCCACTCCACCCCGATTCTTGGAATCTTGACCCGTAGAAATTTTGCTCCCTCTGTAAAAACCCAGGTCCCCACAACTGCATTTCCCTTCACATAGCATTCTGTTGTTGTGTGTTATCGCTGGAATGAACAATGCGAGTGGTTCCAGAAACTGGCACGTGTGAGCGATTTGTTTGCACAGAAATTAGCAACTTTCTTCAAAAATGACAAAAATCGAAAAGATAAAGGTCTGAAAAAATTCGTTATAGGGAGACAACCACTTCGTTATATGGAGAATATTTTCAATGTTATTTAACATTCCGATTAAAAATTTCGTTATAGGGAGAGATTCGCTGTAGGGAGACTCTACTGTAATTGTTTTTCTTATTATGAGTTGACGCGAATAGAAGGATTAATGAAATTTGTTGAAATACTTTTTCTCCTGAGAAGTTCTTTTCAGTGTCTTGGATGTGGATGTTACCGGCAATGCATGAAATTGAAACATTCTATGGAATGTCTAAAAGACATTCCATAGAATGTAGAATTCTATGTCCCGCGTTATTCAGGGCCGCGGTTGCCTAGTGGCAAGGTCTCGATTTCGAGGCCGGAGGGTTCTAGGTTCGAAACCGGATTCCACTGAAGATCCGCCTTGTTTGTGGGCCTGTTGAACGTTAAATCATACGTAATGGCCAACTTCCTCCCGCAGATGTGGTGCAAAAATACCCACACTGGGCCGGCCTACCCAAGGAGGGTGTAAGGCCGACATAACTGGTGTGATGCGGATCTTTGGGGGGGGGAGAGGGGAGGATGCCAGCTCAGGTGTCGTCCTAGTCATCTGACCACGATTCAAAATTACGAGGTCTGTCCCAAATTAACCCTCGTGACGTCAGTATAACTAACTAACCCGCGTTATCCATTTTGTACTCTTTACGTTTTCGAGTGCTTCGTTTCAAAGAAGTCTTTTTTCCCACATCGTCTATATATTGCTAAAAGTGACAAAGTCAGAAGAAAAACAAGAATGAGGTACTGTGCTCCTGGTTCTTTTAAAATGCCATCTCTGTAACAGGAAAAATCACCCAAGTTAATATATCGTTAGTATACAGTAAATGCTGCGCATGTATTGATACGCGCGATTTTTTCTGTTACAGAGGTGGCATTTTAAAACAACACGAACTCAATTTTCTTTTGACTTGGTTACCTTTAACTGTATGCTGACGATAATTTGTCTAAGTATTTCTCGTTATATATATGTAACATCTCAGTTTTATTTGTGTAAAATGTTATAGTAAAGCATATATTTTATACATTACCTTGCATTCTATTGAACATCTTAATTTTATACATTGTCTGCAACAGTAATAATTCATCGTTTGGCAAAATAGAGGCTATAAATAATAATGTTTTGATATGTAATGTTTTGAATGATCTTAGAAATATCATTTATATCAGTTTAAGATGATTATATGAAAAATAGTCCACCAATCTTCAATTCTTTATAAAAAACTTTTTACTAATGCAAATGTAGGTCTGCGAACATCAATTTTACATCTAAGCCATTTTTATTCCTTTACGGTTACTGTGAAAAAACAGCGAAAAGTAGTATTGTGGTGGCATGTTTCAAGTTTTGTTTTGCGACATTGCATATTTATTTGAAAAATGGCCCATCAAGGTATTTTTAATGACTCATTTTTAATAATAATGTTTTTGAATCATAAAAAGAATTTGGATTTTTTTTTCATTGTGATAAGATCTCTTTAACCGTGTTTTTATCCAGTGAATTGGCGTTTTTATCTGCTTATTCGGACCACTAAAAAAGCTCGCAAATATGTACTTAAATTTTACCGTGCCGAAATTATTTTATATATTAAGTTATAAAATTTTTTACTTGCTTGTTTTATAAGTGATAAAATATCTGTCTAATTTTTGATACTTTCGTTGTAATTTTTCGTTGAATATTTTTTTGGGGGTCGCAATTACCTAGTGGTCAAGCTTTGTATTTTAAAAAAAAAACCCTCAGTCGATTTCTTGAGTTTTTATTTAAAAATTTCTGTTATTTCACCGAACGTTATTATAAGCTTAAAATATATGAAGATTTGTCGAATTTGTTGTTCCTTCACGCTATTCAGAAGGGTCATTGAGCTGTGAGATCTTCAAAAGCCACGAATTTAAAACAGGGTTCCCACGGTCCTTGAAAACTCCTTGAATTTTATTTGCCTTACTCAGGGACCTGGAGAAGTACTTGATTTTTTCTGGTCATTGAAAAGTCCTTAAAAAATAAGCAAAATATCCATCCTATATTTTTTGGGACAGAAGAGAAAACCAGTTTGCGAGTTTGTTTTGTCTCCAGATTTCCACCACCAGAAAAATAGTGTTTGTTTGGGAATGCTATTAATCATCAGTCTTTTCTATCTTTGTATATTCAAAGACAGCTTAATTTGACAATACTGTAAAAGCTGCAGAGGGTATTTCTCCGTCGAGTAAAATAGTCCTGCAATTATCCTAATGTATTTTGAAAGTAACTGATGGACTTGAACAGAATTTTGTTTTAAAATACCAATAACTGATTTTCTCTGTAATGAAGTCTGTGTTCATGTGAACACAATAACTCAAAAATTTAAAAAGCTAGATGAATGAAATCTGGTACACAGTTTATCATTAAAATTGAAGATCTATATCAAATTTTTTATTTGAAAAACGAAAATGCAAATGATTAATTTGATTTAAATTTATCACTTGCATTTTTATGTCTAAAATATGTAATTTTATGATCCTTGAATTTTCTTAAAAAGGTCATTGAAAATCCTGGAAAAGTCCTTGGATTTTTTTCCCCTTAATAATAGTGGAAACTCTGTGAAAGAATATTTCTCAAAATATGTAGAATGAGCGATACAGTTTCATTTAAATTTGATTAATAATCGTAGGAGCTAGATATTAAAAAGTATGTTATATGCATCGAGTTAATATGCTTGCTGTATTAAAGCATAAATTAAATTACAGTGCAATATTTTTCCTTCGCGGACAGATAATTTTTTAAAACACGCAGATCAAGTTGGCGCACTTTATACGCCATCCCATTTTTTACAACTCTGTGCTTATTTAATTATATAAAACTTTATTCTTAATATGGGGTTTGAATGGATGGATAATATACACATTTGTGTCCGAATTTCAACCGATATCCTCTTCGTTAACTGGATTTCCTACACCTCAATCTCGAGATAGATGAACTATGGCGTACATTATACGCCTTACCTGTCCGAAAAGGGTTAAGTTCTTTCTTCAAATAAATTAAGAAAGGGTTTGTGATGTAATTGGATAAAAATGGGCTCAATTGAAATACGAAATTGGTATAGCTAAATTTTGCCTATCGAGATGGCCCTTGAACCGGCTCTAGTGCACCAAACGAAAACCATTTCGCTAGTATGTAGTACAAGTGAAGCGTTTTATAAAAGCCGAAAAAATAAAAAAGAAAGGAGTTAAAATTGTAGTCAATAGGTGGCTGTGCCAATATCTGAGGTGATTTTTTTTTAGTTTTGTTTTTTAAATTCCTGAAGCAAAATTAAATAAGTCATTCGATTATTTTTTTTTTAAGTTTAACTAAAAACGCTGCTTAAATTCAGTTCTGAACGTTAAGTCTTTTTTCTTTCAAAATATCGTTTTTATGCCAGAAAGTGCACCATCTTGCATTGCTTTTTCTTGTTTCCGTAAAATGCATCACTTGTACTGCATTCTAGTGAAATTTTGTTTCGTTTGGGGCCATAGAACCCTTCTGAATAGATGAACCTTAATTATGGCAACCCTCTGTATTTCTGTGAAACTAAATATTTAATAATCCATGTGAGATGCATCTAAAAATAAAATGTTGTCTGTTCGTACGTACATTTTCCAAGCGGTGGCGTGCCATTCGTTGCTGTAGTGTTATCGTCCATTTTTTTACATCGCCTTAAACTACATGGCTACTACGGTCATGTATTCTATTACCTGGAAGAACCAACGGTCAACGTGCCATTGAAGGTCACGCCTTCTTTTCATTGCCTTTTTATGTGTGGCGGAGGGTCCATTTAGATTTTTCGGAGTAACAGTTCGAAACTTAACTTTTTACCTACAGCGTATAATGATAATTCCGCTGTCTGCGATTACCATATTTCTTCGAATAATCCGATGCGAGGCGAAACCTTCTGGTTCTTAATTTCATACCGTTTCTGATACGGGTTCTTAAGTTTCGAAGAATCCTTGTCACGAAGCGGTCATTTGATATTCCTATTGTAGTTTTTATTTCCAACATTTCATTCTTTTTTCGTCGTTTTATTTCAATCATGTAATCATTGAACACTTAATGATGAATACGAAATTCACTAATGCGGTGTGTTTGAGTTGACTTCTAAGTAATTTGACTGAAAATATAAAAATAGAGTTGTAACCGGAACTTCGTACACCAGGAGCAAATTAAAAAGGCTTGAGGGTAAAAAGTTTAGGAAATCGAAGCTTTCTTTTCGACTAGTTTTGATCCATTATTGGACAATAGACTTC
>BGPR01038526.1:0-14671 GCA_013235015.1 Araneus ventricosus | reverse complement strand
GGTGGATACCTGAGCTCCTCGATTCAGGTGTAGCCGAAACAGAAATTCCAAAACCATGTTGGATGACCATAGATGTGTCATTTTCCACTTCTTTTTCGGTTGTCCAATCAGAATCGATCATACTGAACATTTCGTATGGAACCAGCCGGAAAGATTTATTCCGGCAACTCATTTGTGGAGACTCCTAAGCCTTGTGGAGTTGACGGAGAACATGCGACAACAAGGTGGCACAACATTTGCCGAGCTTTTGGATGCTCTACGCGTCGGTGAGTTGAAGGCCACACATTTTTCTCTATTGATGTCAAAAGTGTTGACAGAGGCATCTGGCGATTTTGATTTGGATAGAGCAATTCGCATATATGCAACTCGTGCAAAAGTTGATGCACACAACACAGCCGTCCTTGAACAATATCGAGCCCAAGGAGTGCGAATTTTCAGAATTCGGGCTCAAGATGTGCTAGTGAATGCGACAAGAAATGCCGACAATGTAAACATGGACAACATTGTGTCAGGCGATATCAACAAGACTGGAGGATTACAAAAGGAGTTGGAAATTTTCAACGGAGCGAAGTAATGCTTCGCTCAAATATTAATATAGAGCAAGGACTTGTGAATGGCGCAATGGGCACTATCACTGAAATCGTTTGGCCTTTATTTCGTCGTGATCAGATGTACGATACCGACATTCCTTCTGTTCGTATCGACTTTGGCAGAGATGGAATTAATTTGATTAAGCCAAAATCAATACAGTTTCCGGCACTCCGAAACTATGGAACAATCGAGAGAACACAGCTCCCACTAATACTGTGCTGGGCCTGCACAGTCCATAAAATGCAAGGATGTACAGTGGACCATGCTGTTGTATACCTCGGATCTGCACTATTTGCTAAAGGACAGGCATATGTCGCATTGAGTCGTGTCAGATCGTTGGATGGATTACGAATAGAGGAGCTCGATTGCTCAAAACTCACTGGCAAGACACCGTGCAATGAAGATGCAATGAAGGAGATGGAAAGAATGCGACAACTAGGACCTCCAGCACCATAAGTGAGTCCTACATTTAAAATTGGAACTAAGAAGGATGTGGCAATAATTTGGTTTTAATATTGAAATAATAATCTTATAAAATGAATTTTACTTGCTTCTTTATTTTATTTTTCATGAAAATAACAATTAAACACACAGATATATTATTGGTGGGTAGGATAACAATTTTCTATTTATGAGCAGGTGAAGGAAACTGAAATAAACCTGAAATGTTCCACATGTCTCCGTCATAATTTCATCAAGATGTTTAAAATCGATTGCAAAATTTCACACACACAAGACTAAAAAGCAGAAAATAGTTATTTAAATAAAATAAAAATTTTGACATACCACGTTTTTAAAACGGACTAAAAAGTATAAAATAATGTCTTTTAGCCTCTTACAGATTTATAACCCCATACAGATTTAAAACAAAAAACGTGGGGCGCATGCAATATTTAATAGTAAGGAGTAGCTGCCGTTCAGAAAACTCACATAACAGTTCATATAATTTCAATTGCAATAAAATTGTTAGTGACTCAAATTAACTATTTATGCAACAATTATTAACATAATTAACAACTATTGCATGCGCCCCACGTTTTTCGTTTTAAATCTGTATGGGGTTATAAATCTGTATGAGGCTAAAAGACATTATTTTATACTTTTTAGTCCGTTTTAAAAACGTGGTATATTAAAATTTTTATTTTACTTAAATATTAATGTTTAATTTATTTCATAATTCATTACTAAAAATATAAGGCTCTTCTAATAATTTATCTTGTATTACGATATTCTCGAATTTGCAGCCAGGTGGCATTACTTGAATAAGGTAAAATATATAATAATAAAACGATATAATTAAATCCTGAAAACAATAAAATAGTGTTGATATCGTCAACGCACAACTGTACAAATCTTTAGGACTCTAGTACCAAGAAGTGATAGTGTGAAAAATCGTTTACAAAATTTAATTTGTACTCGCATGAAACAAGTAAAGTAAATAAAGGAAAAGCTTGCAATAAAGATGTTTAAACCAAAATGTTTCGAAGAAAAAATTAAAACAATGAAACACAGGAATTAAGAGCTTTTATTGACATTCATGATAAATTACTTTTCATTTTACTTAAGTAGAGTTTTTACAGAAATATATATAAATATTTGTATAACTGGGAAGTATAAGAACTTAATACTGAGATCACATGAGGAGGCACAAATGACCGAACTCCATTTATCAATCACGCATGCATCTGACTGTGAAGAAACATTGAGAGAATTCGCAGAACATTTTCCCCAAAGAAACACGTCCAGTTCTACGTGAATCACAGGCGGCTGCACAAGTACCGTGGTGGCTGAATGTGTCCATTGGCTGTCCTTGGTAGGGGCAAGGTCACTCGACAAGATCGGGATCTGGTTGAGCACGTGAAAGTTGTGGTTTTTGGAATTTTCACTCTTTCTTTGCACCAGGTTCCCCGAAAACCACGTCTTGGAAAGCACATTACCGTTCGGAAGTATTCACGAAACCTGAAAGAAAGAGAAATTTTAGCGGGGAAGCTTCTTCAAATACGTAGAGAAGGGGATATAGATATCCCGGCCGCCAGTCTTAGATGAACTAGGAGGGAGTAATACGAAGGGAGTAATTTGGGAGAATTTTGCATTTTTAAAGCCAAAATATGGCAAATAAAATCGGGAAAGGGACGTAAAGTAAAATAATTTTCTTTTTTAAAAGAAATAATAAATGAAAACGATGTCTCGGGCTGTGTTCCTAAGAATATGTTATTAAAAGAAACGCTGCATCAGTTTACGTCATATACAAATTTACTACTCTTCCATTCACGCATTTCAAACCATTCTATTGAAACTACGCGTATACATTAAACGATGCACGTATATTTTAAAGTTCATTTTGCGACTCTGTGATCTTAAACAAGAGGTTCTACCTGTATTTATATTCTTCCATTTTTCACCCAGGTTTCTTAGAGACATGCAACGAATTCTTAAATGTGTGTTCTTTCATATTTCTATACCGGAAACTCACAATGTTTGGGAAAGTGTAAATTCCCCTCCCCCCCGAGAATGGAGTGGTCTCGATTTTGCATCTGATATGCTAAAAATACGATTCGACTGAAGACGTTAAATTCGTATTTCTCGAAAAAGTGGAAAATAATATGAAACAAAAATGAAGAAATGTTATAAAATGTAAGTTTTATTCAAGTAAAAATATAATATGCTTGCTAAAGAAAGATTCCCTCCGTTCTATTTTAATAGCATATATAAAGTAGAACATAAACATTTATGTTATTCCCTCCATTCTATTTTAATAGCATATATAAAGTAGAACATAAACATTGATGTTTGGATAATTTTCTATTACATAGATTTAAAAAAAATTGACACATTTTTGTTATCTTAATAGAAAAATTTAAATAATTTTTTTGTCATTAATGAAAATTTTATATATTCCTGTATATATTTTTGATAAATAAATTACTACAGGGATGCTACTGAAAGAATAAAGGGTTTGAAAAAGTCACAACTCTCACATTTTGAATTCTTTATCTCTTTTGTAAGTTATAAGCATCCTTAGTGATTATTACTGCTTCTTATCGTGACTAGCAACGAGCAAATCTGGTTGAGTTTTTTTATATTTTTGAAAAATATCAATTATTCACACTTAGAGAAAATACCACAATAAAATATTTATTGTCAGAGCATCTCCTAGCTTGTTTCCACAGATATTACTAAAAAATATTAATTATAACATCATTAATTATTGAATTTAACATTATGAAATCAAATAAGAAAATTTTAAATTCAGTTTTCATTACAATGTTATGAAAAAAATATCATTAATCAAAAACACTTACAGAGACAATATTTTCACTTGGCAGATAACGATAGAGACATAGAAAAAAATTGTAGGAGTTTACATTTTTTTACATATTCCTTCTTAAGTAAAAAATAATTGTCTCATACTATCTAAACATGGGCCATTACTACACCATTTGAAATCCTTTATTTCCTCTAAAAAAGCACGTTTATCATACAAATTCCGGTGTTTTCGACAAATTCTGTAGATGAAGGCAATATTTTTGCTTATTTGTAGCTGGAATTAGGTGAAAAGATTGACAGAAAATAGTAAAGCGTTAGAATAAAAATAATAAGAATTTATTCAATGCAAATGCTGAAGTTTACGCAAAAAATGAATTTCTATGCAAAAATAGATAAAATAACAAAGTGAAATTTCGAAACAATTTATATTAGGAAGTGTTTGCTAAGAAATTCCGAACTGCGTGGGAATAGTTTTCTCATCTATGGGAGGTAATCTACACTCTTTCAAAAAGAAATCGAAGTCATGAGTGACGCACAGACCAATCGACACACAGCCCGATATCGACAGATGGAAATTACATTACATCATTTTTGACATGATCTAGAAATATTAAATGGGTCTTGGAATCAATTTAAAAAGTTATATGACATCAGAAGATTGGTAGAGATGATAAGGTTACAAGAAAAGCCGTCAGACGAATATCTTCATAAAATGGCCATGTATTCGTTTTAGCGAGATTCAGCAAATATGCTGAAAAACTAACATGTGTCTTGAAGAATTTTTTTCATTTGAATAAAAGATACTGTTGTCAACATTGCATTAATTTATCTTTAGTTTTGACCAAAGATGGAACAAATTGCGATGACCATAAATCGTTTTAGCTGTCTCAGAAAAGTTCTGTAGAACTATAGTATTGAAAAGTGTTTGCCTGATAGCCTAAGTGATAATACGCAATTTGAATAATCATCAGAAAGTGCAAAAAATAATTAACGCACTCGGATTCTTAAAAAATTGTTAATTGACTGAACCAGAGAGATATATTGAGGATTGAAGCAGAATATTTTCAAACAAGAGTTGTACCGTTGCACGAAAACCTCACACATGAGGATGTAGATTCTCAAAAACTAAAAATAAAATATTTATTGTTAGAATTTGAAAAATATTTAGATTTTGGTTGAGTTCTCTTTCTCTTGGATGATTATATCTATGGACTCGAATAACGTATTTCAAAAATTATAAGTTAGAGGCATTTTGTTGTAGATCAAAACCGTGGTTAATTTCATTAAAAATATTCTGTCCAATAGTTTACTTCTGTATATTATAAATTCTACTCAAAATTGCTTTAAGGAATGAAATTCTTTATGGAAAGGCGGAATATGATAAACTTAGCACGTGTATTGCACAAACAACCACCGATGAGTTGTATACATGAAAGAATATTTTGAAATTTTTACTAACATGCGTCTTTCCTTTCGCATATTCATTATTGTTTTGTAAAAAAAAATCACATATCTTACATTTCAGATAAATATTTGCTAACGTATTTAAAACCGTTCAGGAAAACAATTTTCAGAAATTTCGTAAACAAAGCATAAATATTTGATAAGAAGAAATTTAGCCTTAAAAGTGAAAGAAAAATCTGTTTTCCTTTCTTCCCTAAAATTTTAATAGAGTCCATGCTTTTGTTGAAATTACGTAATTAAAATATTTGTGGTTTTTCAGCCTCAAAAGAATTCTCTGCTCAGAAGAAATTCTATTGTTCTTTTGTTGTTCCTATGCCAGAAGTTATGTTTTAAATATTTACAGTTATGTAACGTTAGAGAATTTTATCTTTGAATGAAAAAGTGAACTTTCAAATTTTCGTAGCTTAAATTTATAGTTTTTATAACAACAGACTTAATTTATGACCACTTAATACTCGTTAAATGCGCGTTGTGTTTTCAATTTCTTAGTCCGTTACTTAATTTCCATGGGGGGAAATAGCATGTAAAGTCACAGCACAACATAAAATAGTATTTACTTTGGTTCTAGATGAGATGCGCAGTTAGGTGTTTTAGATGTTTATGAGGTCACGTGAATTGACTACATTGTGTCAGTTTTCTTAATCTTACTAAGAATTGTTTTAGTTCGAGAAGCTGAAAAAATGCCTTGGTGTAATCTGGAAGACGAAGGTAGATTCCTTTTCTCTTAATAAATAAGGAAAAGAATACTTCGTACCCAACTTTCATAAGGGGTTGGAACTATGAAGATGAAAGAGGGTGGAGGAGCATAGAACTGATGAGACTTTTCTAACAAGATGTCACGTGCATAGGGTAAAACGCAGTCTAAGTCAAAGGGTGGGGGAGTGTACATTAGATTTCACTTCATAACAATATTGCTCATACGTAAGCAATTGCAGCAACTTTCAATACAAAAATTGTTCGTTTTTAATAAACGATAATTCGCTTATCTTATATCGTAATAAAATTATGGGGAAATGAAAATCACAACCACTCATCATTTCCACCTCCTTTTAGCTGGATAGCGCACATACGAACTCGGCTGAGATCTTCACTTCATAAATCTTTTACTTTGATTTAAGTTTCTTGAAATTTAATGCAGTTGTTTACTGCAAAAGATAAACGTATATACAAATCAGAACTATACTCAGAAACAGAAAACATATCCTATATTTTCTCCGAAATTTCCTTTCGGAAGGAATCGAGTATAATAAATTAGATTTCTGGATGTAGAGTACTTTAAAATTGAAACTCAGTATTTAAGTTAACTTTAAAATTCCGTCGTACTTATAAACAATTGTCTGTAAGTCTTTCTGAGTAAAATATTCAATTACCGATAACTATTTTTAAGGAGTTGAGTACTGACTTAATCAATCAATAAACATTGTTTTCTGTAAGTAGTTAAGTATAAAAGCTTCTTTTCTATTTTAACTGTGCATTTCCGAAACACAGTTACAAACATTTATTGGGATATCACTTTCTTTTCATTAATTGTTTTCTGTTGGAAACAAAGTGATTTGAAAGGAAAAGGCAATATGAATAAAATATTTTTACAATTTGATTTGAACGGAATTCTGGTTTTGAGAAATGTATAAATAAAATTTGTCGAAGATACTAGCTGCTTGTGTGTTAAACATACATATAAAATTGTTATTTGTGCATTTTTAAATTTGTTTCTTTTCTCCCTGTATATTCAAATCAATACAAAGACACCCGAATTTAATCTTTAAACAAATAGTATAAAGTACATGTAAAATTCGTTTATAATGTTTGAAAAATTAAGGAGCTACTTGCAGAATACATGTGACGTTCTTTAAAATACACCAGAGAATCATGTTTGTTCAATAATATTGTTTTCATTGCTTTATTCTGCCACAATAAAAATGGTTATTCTTCCCTTATTTATAAACTCAGTATTCACTAATTATGAAATACTAAAGTGTAACCCAGAATCATCCTGAAAAGTACAATAGTCGAGAATTATATTATTTAAACTTCCTTGTGAATCATATTTGGGAAAACTTTTTAGTTGGTATATAACATTTTACAGAATCTGAAATTAATAAATCATTTAATTTTTTCGAAAATTTATCTTTCTTGTGAAAAATTATATTTTCCTTGTATTTTCGAATACCACAAGAAAACTATTTGATTATATAAAAAGATGTGCAACACCTGAAAAAGTATTATATCATAGAGCATAGAAAAGGTAGTGTCTTGGACAAACTATTATTAGAATTCTAAAACTATATATCGAATGCCATCATGGAAAAAAGGAAATCCCCTAAGAAAATGGAGTACATCGGCTAACAGGACAGAGTCTTATCCCGGAAAGAGGAAAATACTTTTTGCATTAAGGGCTACTAATCTTGTTGGAAGATGCTCCAATAGATTCTGACCATGAATAGACCATGTCTGGTCAGACATGGTCCATCATGATGGATCAACAGGTCATTTAGGTTGACGAGTGCGGCACTATTTGGACGCCACCTTGCCGGAACGACGGATAAGTTTAGACGGGTCTTGTATTTTGGTGGCGGAATGGAACCGGCGACCTATGGGTTCCAAGCCGAACATCCTAACCACTATACGAAAGGAATTTCCAACATCCGGAGGCGGATATTGCCTAATATACATCAGAGTAAGATGGCGTAGAACGGTGCGCCACAGGAGCAACCCCCAGCTCGTTTGATATTATCTGAATATCAAGGAAGCGATGTGCTGCTTGCATATGCGCAGATTGCTGCCCAGATTGTTGGTGCACAGGCACGTGCAGGCTTTGCGCTATGAAAATGCGTCATAGACTTTGTGCTGTGAAATGTGTCACAGGCTTTTGTGCTATGAAATGTGTCAGAGACTATGTGCTGTGAAATGTGTCACAGGCTTTGTGCTATGAAATGTGTCAGAGACTTTGAATTGGTAGAGCTGAGTTACCGTAGAACTGTAGAGCTGCCATCTGGTGAATGTAGCAGAAGATGGAATTGATCTTATTTTTTGGTGTTGCCATCGATTAGTGGGACTGAAAGTTGTTGTTGTTGCGTGTTCTTTGTCCGCCAGTCACCACTTTGGCGGCGGAATAGAACTGTCGACCTACGGGTTCCGAGCCGAAGAACATCCTAACCATTAGACAAAAGGAATTCCCAATGTCCGGAGGTGGACATTGGCTAATATACATCAGAGTAAGATGGCGAAGCACGGTGCGCCACAGTATGTTGTCCTGCCAGATGTCCTGGTCGGACGTGCCTTGATTTCTTTTCGGATAATATATCTAAGAAATTTTGTGTTTGCGATTCTAAAAGGATCCAAAATAATTCTTTATAAGACTTTCGATGGCTACTAGGTAAGTGCGTAATATGCCCGGTGTATAATAATGATTATACGATACTATATGTATGATAATTATTGATATTGCAGGCTTTACCGATTGCTGTTCTGGGCGAATATTTATTTTCCTCTCACTAATCTACTTCTGTATTTTATATGGCATTGTTTTGCTATAGTCCTGTCTCCGTTGTCGCGCTCTTATCATTTTCTTTCAGAACATATATAATCATTTAAAAATTGCTTGTTTAGGTGTGTATCATCATCTTTAAAGTTTATGGAACTTTTTTGAAACACCATGTGTACAATGTATGCTATAAAGCTATTACCATCATAATGTAACTGTTTATATTTGTAAAGGTATTGTAGGTAGAAACTTTGATGATAAAATGGTCTGTTGGAATTTTGGAAAATTTCCGGGAAGGGTTGTAAAAATTTGTCCACCATCCAATCTACAGTCTACTTTTAAGTCCTGAAAATCTACACAGTGTACTCGCATGACTTTCTAAATTTAGGCTTTTATAAATTTAGTGTCATTTGTTTGTCATTCAATGGAGAAGCGAATTAATTTTTTTTCGCAAAGAAATTTTAATACTGGCATCTCTAGGAAATAGGAAATGTTAGCAGTCTAAGCAGAAGCTCGATAGAATTCGAGATGCAAAATTAAATTATTTTGCGGAAAATTCTAATTATATTGCAGGTATGCATTCTCGACCTTGTAATCCGAATTCAATTCAGAATTGAAATGTCTATCTCAAAATAGTCTTCGTGTAGCTTGAAGATGGGATTGAATCTAACTAAAACCAATTAATTGCCTTGTTGATTTAGGATTGAAAATTTAACTGCAAAATCTATAGAAACAAGCATATATCTATCATTCGAGTAAGTTCTTTACAGAATTTAAATAACTAATATTATTGGAAACGTTTTAGAACTGCTTGCCCAGTACGTTCAAAAGTCATTAATATATTCAGTCATTTACGTAAAGTGAGAAAGAATAATTCCTTGGTAACAAAATTAAATTATATCCTCTTGGGACCCTGAGTCCATTTTAATGGACATTTGTCTTTTATTTACACAGAAAAATTTATTTCCATTCAAAACCCTTAAATACCGCTTTCCAATGATTTGGATGGTCCCATGCTGTCATCTATGAATAATTTATAAATAATTATATTGATTAATTAATTTATTAATTAATGTATAATTAATAAATTAATTATATATAATGTTATATAATCCTATCAAAATTATTAATCTTTATTTTTTCGAAAATTGATCGAAAATTATACATTGGTTCTCAAGAGGATATGCGGATTTTTTTTTCAAGATCTCTCAAATGTGGTGATATTTGAATTTTTTCAAAACGTTTATAGCTCAGTCTAAATATGAAAATGATTTTCTGTGAAATAAGAATGACATTAAAATTGAGTTTTAATTAAAAGATTTTCAAATGATATTTTAATATTCAAAGCCTGCAAAAGAAAAATTATTTTTCTCCGAATTTCCTAATTAACTAAAGCCGAGTAATAGTCAGCGTATCGAATTTGGAGAACATATGAAACTATAATCAGGCATTTTTATTCAGCTCTCTCTGATGTTTTTTCATACACGTTTTGATATCGGCCTCATAAATATTCACTTAGTTTCATTCTGTGAAATTCATACGATTAATAATTAAATAAAATCAAACTTTTAATTCTTAAATTACTAAAAAAGAAAAGAATTGTATATATCGATCTTAAAGAAGATTTAAGGCCAAAATATTGCATTATATAGTTTTAGCCGGATATTATAAATTTGATAAGGTTATTCACCACTTTTGTAGGAGGCATTTTTAGACAAATATGAAAGGACACGTTATAAAGGAAATAAAACGTAATTCGTATTTTTTTTAATAAGAAAATAGTTATTTATAGAAAATTATATTCCAAAATTTAAAAATAAAATGCTACAATCAAGTTTAACCATAAACTTTAAAAATAAAGTTTCTTCAAAGTAAAGCAAAAAATAAATTAGAGCTAAAAACCTTCAAAGATTAATTTAAAAAATTTCCTTGTCTCAGTATTTTAGAATCAAAACATGATAAAATTACTATTTTCGAAGCGATAAATAAATAGAATAATGATAGAAAAACTTCTTGCATATCTTACGTGACACCATTAAGCTGAACCTTTTAAAATAAATAAAAAATGAATCTTGGTGAAAAAAACATTTATTGCTTCATTGCTCTTTTAGTACAAAATATCGTGAATGATTGTTATGAAAGGTTTGCGGTGTTCAGCCAAACTCTTGAACATTTTAATCCAGATATTTTTGCAGACGACAAAGAGGCAAATGATTTCTAATTACTGGAGATAAAACGAGAACCCAATAAGAAATTGTCTACTTGTTACTTTTTTTCTAAAGAACATGTCTTGTGAAATATTTAGTTTTTCACAATTAGTTGCAAACATTTTCTCTTCTCTACAAAAACTGGAATATCAAGGATTCTACTTTTTATAGTATTACTATGAATACTTGAAAAATTAAAAAGATAAATTTATATCAACTGATTAAGATCATGATATATTTGATATATTTTACATTTACAAAATAAAGAACTCAAATTTATATACAAAATTTGATTTTTTATTTTTTAACGGACAGTGACTACCTCCACATTTAGTTGTTTTTCAGAAGGTTTTATTTCCCGTAAATTTATCTACAGTCGTTTAGTTTGTGTTTACACTTATTATCTTATTAAAATTTAAAACTTCTCGGATAGTAGGTAAACTCCTCATAATGTAATTTGCAAAGTTTTACGTGATGTTTTAATAATTCGTCTAAAATAAATAAAACCTTATGTTTATTATAGCGCATTTATTTCATTTTTCCAATTATTATTACTTTTGATGTGAAAGATTGCAAATTATATCAGAGTTAATATAAAGATGGTATAAAATTTAAATTTTATTTGTGCAAGAGATATTTTATTATTTCTACAAAACAGAGTACTCTTGATTATAAATTCAAACTGCAGTTGATTTCTCATCAAATTTTATCAGAAAGTAATGGAGAATAATATGGCTTCATATATACAACAAACAGAAAAAAAGTTATTTTGATAGATGAATATTTATTTCTTAATTAGAAAATATCCAACAAAAGTATGAAAAATTCATTTCTTAAAGAAATTTTCATGGAATATAAATTATTGCAATGTAGGTTTTTGTTAAATTCAATGCCACATATGTTTTTAACTAGCAGGATGTTAAATTTCAAACTGTTACCTCGAGTTCATCCAGTAATATACTATTGGGTTGTAGCACGAATTGGACATGGCCAACCAGTATATGGCTAGATAAATATGCTGAATGTAGTCTGAAACTATAGCTTCTTGATGATGATAAACGTAAAGAAAATAAATGTGATAAGGAAGCCAGCACACTCCAAATAGCACAACGATCGCTATCAGCATGTGAACCACCTATAAGGAAAAAGAAACTTGTATATTTTCATAGCTAAAAACAAACATTTTGAATGCAAAATAACATAACTCCGTGATATATTTGTCTTTCTAATTGAAATTCATCATCGGATAGCAGAAACTACGGTCCCATAAAGTTCATTAACAAATGCTTTCTAACCCTCTGATTCCTGAGGCCATTGGAATAAAGGGACCACAAAATACGAGAACGTCCGAGCTCCTCTATCCAAGATAAGGGAAATTCACGTTCCCCCTCAAAACCACATCAACAGCTGACATTGTCGGAATTATAAGAAAACTCCCCTCTTCCCAAACATCTGGGTGAACCACTCTGACGAAGAAAGCACGCGCAGAGGGTGTGAAATTAATGACAATTAACGAAAGGGGGTGGAAATTTCAGAGTGACATTCGGACGGCTATCGTCTTTTGCTTGAAGGAACGTATGGGACGGTCCCGTATCGATAGAGTTAAGCCTTCACGCAAAATTAGAAGTACATTATGTCCTTTCAAATCGTATTATACACCATGCTGCTGCACCCTGCTTTTAATGTATATAAAATGAATAATAATTTATATTGTTTTCAAATAAAAGTGCGGAAGACGATTCCTGATGTTTTTGTATACTCAATACATAATCACATTTATTTAAGAACACAAAATTCCTCGCTTTTCTTTCTTTTTTGTTTAAAGTAATTACATTTTTAACAAATAATTAGATATAATTAGAAATATACTGAGGTATGCAAAATGCAGCTAAATATCTGAAAACGTATTTATCACTATTTATCAAAGCATCTTAAATAATAGATATTTTTAATTTTTAAAACGTTTATAATTTAAATATATTTGTTTTTCATTGTTTTGATAATTTTAGTGAATATTTTTTATTGAAAGCAGAAGACATAAAAATTCCAATTCATCACAAATCAAAACATGACTTTTTAAAATGCAAAACAAATTTTTTTCAACAAATTTGTTTTGCACTTTTAGAATTTAAAAGTATTTCTATGGGGAATCAGTTTCCGACTTAGAAAAATTGCGAAAGGAAGTATCAACTTCATTCTGTAGAAAAAAATGAAAATAATGAATGCTTAAAAGCAGGGTAATTTTTTTTCATATTTCGAAACAAAATTTAATATTTAGGAGTTTCAATTCTCTATTTTGTAAACTAATGCTTTACACGCATAATATATGTTCATAAAATATGGAACTTGTTTTTAATAATTTTTCATAAAAACTTTTATTGTTTATTTCGGTTACTTACTAGTTACAATAAATCTCCTGAGCATTTATTTGTATCATTTTATATCTCTACAGTTCAAGTTCTATGAAATAAACAATAATCAGAAGAAAGAGATTTTTCTACTTTCTAACTTATTAAAGCTGTGAAAAAATGAATGATGATTTTTTTAAAAACTAATAACTACGTTGTATGAGAGTCAACTTTTTGAAATTCAATAACCTTCGTGATGTTTTGGCTGGAATAGTTTTAATTCTGAAGATTCATATAAATAATTATGCTCATTTTACATTTGGATTTAAGGAATATGGACAAATATTGTTAATTCTTTACTGTTAAAATAACGACTACTTTCTCTGAATTTTCCGTGTCATATACATTATTAAGGAATGTGTAGAACGTTACATATAAATTATTATTTATTTTGAAGGACATAGAATATTTTTATTCAAAGTTTAATCTGATGTCAAAATAATCAATGTAATTTTGAATGTTTTAGAAAATTTTCTAAATGCAAATGGAAAAACCATTTTACTTTTAATGCTTTTCACAATTTTACTTCAAGTATTTGTTTAGCTTGAGTTTCAGAGAAATAACTCTATTTAATTAAAATATCATGGAAACGGTTTCTAAACAACGATGCGAAAACAAGTGACGGGTAGGAGATACTTCCTGAAACCCATTAAGTGTGTTAAAAAATAGCACACTAATGTCGAAATCGTGTTTCGTTATTGATCTCAAGAAGGTTTCCTACAGTGCAATAGTACAGGCCGAAGAAAATAAAATCTACAAATGTTGGTTTTCAGAAGAAACATGAACATTGGATTTACAAATTAGTGTATGTTCTTATCAAAGATAGAAATTTCAGCTTTCACTAATGCGTTGCACACACAAATTGGTTAGGTTAGGTTAGGTTATACTAACGTCCCGTTTTGAAGCAACACGAGGGCTATTTAGGGACGGACCTCGTAATTTTGAACCGCGGTCAGATGACGAGGACGACACCTGAGCTGGCACCCCCCTCTCCAAACTTCCGCGCCACACCAACTCACACACAAATTGGAGAACGCATTAAACGAGTAACTCCTGAACTGGAAGTGCTGTCATTCGTAATAATTATGACGAAAGAATCACTGTACAGAGATCTAAAACTTTCGCCTGTCATAAATTTAAGATGACGGTTCGAGAGAATATGAATACCTTGATACGTATTATCTAACCATTCTTATTAATTTGTAAAATTTACAAACTGATTATGTTCTTTTAACGTGAAGAAAATTTTC
>BGPR01038525.1:0-14671 GCA_013235015.1 Araneus ventricosus | reverse complement strand
TAATACATTTAGTTATCTAGAAAATATTAGAAAATAGTTAAAAATGTCTATTAAAAAGGAAATTTTCACTTGAAAGATCCTGGCGCCATCTATGTAATAAATCTGAAACAAATAACTCAATAGCCAAATTTGAATAAAGCTACACATTAAGAGTAGAATAAGTGAAAACACTATCCCACTAACAAAGAAATAAAAAATATTCTTTTATAAACCAATATGAGTGATTTATTTTAAATGACCTAAATATTTCCTATCTATATATGCTCTTACCTATGAAAACCTATAGGCATTCCATAATCCTGGGCAAAGGAGTAAAAATTTCTTATGTTCTTAATTCTAATATCAATGTCTGTTACTAAATTATTATTTCTAATTATATAATTTTTTACTAAATTCTTGAAGACAGAAATGCTAAGATTACTATTCCAAAAAGGGAATTTATTAATTTGAAAATTAAATGCATTTCTTTTATCAAAGATATCTGTTACCAATTTATTATCTATGATTTTAATATCTAAATCAAAAAATTCTGCAGCTAATTCATTGTCATTAGTTTTATAAGTTTTAAATAATCAGGATAGAAGTCAATATGTGGCTTAAGGTCAATTTCTTTATTGAATAATATTAAATCATCTTTATAGCGGATTAATATACTATGGCTATAATTAGTCAAATCTTTCTCTTAGTAGTGAAAATAAATATTTGCTAAACTATTACTAGCTGGGCCTCCTTGAGGTAATCCTTTAATTTGATGGAAAATCTTATTATCAAAAAAGATATAATTTTCTTTTAGAATAAGATTAATAAGATTTTTAAAATTATTAATGTTAATATCTTTTTTAAGATCATAATCTTTATGTATATTTACTAGGGTATTAGTTAAATCTTCAATATCTATACTATTAAATAAATCCTGGAAGTCAAAAGTATGTACACTAGTTATTTCTACATCTTTAATTACATTTAAAATCTCTACACTATTATTTACTATAATTGTATCTTTTTGCTTACTTAAATTCTCTATCACTGTCTGTATGTATTTTTGCAAGAGTTTGCCTGATTTCGTAATATAAGTATTGCAACCATTAGTAACACTTCTAAATTTAAGAGGACTCTTGTGAAATTTTGGTGTAAGAAAGATGTGAGGATAATCTTTTTTTAATATAATTAATTCCCAATTTTTTATGGAAGGCTTGAATTCTATTAGAAATTTCTCTTTCACCTAATTTTGTCTCTTTATAAATAACACTATTAATAATATGATCATTAAGTATTTTTTTGTAAAAATATTTACAAATTATAGCAAAATTACTGGGCACTTTGTCTATATAGACTATTACAAAATCTGTTTGCAATTCTTTCATATGTTTTTTAATATCAGGATATCTATCAAAATCATTAGATTTAAAATTATAGTTAAAAAGATCTAATAATGTTTTATGTCTATATTCATTAAATGCCTCTAGAGGCAGACTATATTTTATTGCCATATTTAATATAAATTTCTCAATATCTTTTTTAATTTGATTTTTAATAATTTCATTACTATTAGCTATAGCCATTCGATGCTTTGTACCTTTACTCATTAATTCTCTAAGTTTTTCATTTCCAACAATATTCAAATCTCCAGTAATTACATGTCCATGATCTTTATTCAGGAAATCATTATAATTTAAACACTTGCAATCATCACTCGTATTACTTTCTTTTATATTATTATAGTTAAAAATCATTCTGCCTAATTGTGTGTTATATTTAAATGCACGTTTAATTTTAATATTTTTATAGGGAAGCAATTAATATGTTTATCCAATATAGCAGAAAATTTACATTTGTCATACTTTTTGTTCATAAAAAGGAAAGTACAATATTCAATATCTTTCTTATTGGAAGTGTTATGTGATAAATTAAATTTTTTATAAATAAATTTGAAGATATCTCTAATCAAATCCCATCCATGTGAGTCTGTCTTATTATTCATAATTAATTCTCTGCTAGCTTTTATTTCTTTTTTATTTAATCCAAACACACACACACACATATATCGTTTAATATTTTTTATATCAAAATTCTTACACAATACCAATAATTCTTCATTAATAATCTTAAGTTATCTATTATCTCTCTTGTGTCTAGCTATACTAGATTTACCATGTCTTTTTTCTATATTAGAAGCTTCTACTTTATAAAAGTAATGAGATTCATTACCTTTTAAAACTTGCAGAATGTTTTTCCCAAAATACAATACATTAAGTCCATAAGGATTATAGTGTTGTAGTATTCTATAAAAAAATTTTCCCACCATAGTCTATTTTTTATAGAAAGAAAATTTAAATTAGACGAATTATTCCCTTATCATAATGAACAATTTTTGCATTTAAATTTTTTCGATAGCTGCAATTGCTTAGAAGTTATGAGCTGAAAAGTATTTTCCCTCCCTTCCCCTCCTTTCACCCTTAACTTAAAGTACCTTTCAACCTTTGCATGTTACCCCTTGTTGGAAAGCTCTCGTCATTTGAAACTCCTCCACCCTCTTTCATTCTTGCAGCTCGAATCTTATGAAAATAGAGGGCGAAATGTTCTCTTCCTTATATCTCCAGACTAAAGGAATCTACCTTTGCCTTCCGGCTTGCCGATGGGGATTTTTATTAAAATACTCAAGCAGACTATTTGTCGAAAGATTAGAATTATCTTTCCACTGCCCAAGAAGAATGAAATTTCAATCAATATCAGCCATTGACCACAAGCATACACATGGGGTGTTTTTAACCCCACCTCTGATTAATATATTTTAGGGATTATTCAAAGCTTGCAGTCGAATACTTGGCTCAAGATCCTTTTCCAGAATATTCTGAGCCGAAAAAAGGTTTATAAAATCAAAGTTTGAAATCAATAAAATCCATTTTAAAAACCAGCGGGAGTGTTCTCCCCTAAACTTTCTCGTATACTCCTAACACATGTAAGGAAAAAAATAAGCTAAAATCCCTAACGCAGAGGAGATAAAAAAATAAGCGAAGTTAAGTCAGTTCCCCGGATAAAAATTTCGAAACTGCTTTATTCCCAGAACGCAATAAGTTTCTCCAGCATACGTTGAAACGACAAAACAAACGGAAATAAAATAATCCGAGCAGGATCAGAATTCGCCAAAAGGGAGAAAAAGGAGCCAAGCAGGAGCTGCTGATTATCATGCACAGAAGATTGCGTCCAGTACGCATGCGTGTGGAGATAACGGATTGGTTTCAAAAGTAAAATTATACAGACCGATAGACAGTCAATCCGTTGACGGATTTGGCCTAAAATTTTATACGGACCTACATTCATGACGATAAAATTGTGTACCAAATTTTATCCATCTAGCTATTCAAGTTTTTGAGTTATAAGGTTCACATGACTTCGGACATACAGACAGACAGACTTCCCGTAGACGGATTTTGTCCAAAATTTGACAGAAACCTACAAATTATGTGTAAAGATCAAATCCCAAATTTCATCCCCGTAGCTCTCATAGTTTTCGAGTTATCGTGTTCACAGACACATACACAGACAGACATCATTCCAAAATTGTGTTTTTCAGACTCAGGGAGGTCTAAAACGTGGAGGTTCATCGAAATCTCGAATTCGAATTTTTTTACGATTACAATACTTTCTCTTTGTATACTTCGTAGACGAGAAAATAACTAGTATAATAAAGGTAAAATTGTAAATTTTAATGCCATTAAAAAAACAATGTCAAGAATAAATTTGCATGAGGTATCTCTCCAAGCAGGAAATTCAAGTCAAAATCAATAGCATGAAAAATTTGAAACGAAGCGTGCTAAAAATAGAAGAATCAATTAAAACGTGACATATGATCAGAGGAACACTCCACGGGCATGGGATTCACCAAACGACGAGTATCTGTGTATGAGTGGTTTAGAGGGAAGATCGGATCAGATTTAGGCAGCAGATGTAGAGAAAATGATGGTGTGGGGACATTTTTCACTGGGGTTTTGGGGTCCTATCTACCCCCTGCCTGTACTAGCGTTTCGTATTGATTTAACGTTATGGCTGCGACAGAAAATGTAAACTATATGTAAAATGTTGTTTTTTTTATAATTTAAGTAGTTCCCATGCAGAAAAATGTAATTATTTTATTTATAAATTAGATTTTTACGAATGAAATGGGTAAAAAAGGAATAAATTCAGAAAAACTTATGGGAATCGGAGACAAATTAGATTTTCTTTATTCTTGTTGAAAATTTATTTTTCAAATAAATTCATATGCACTAAAATAATATTTATTGCATTGATTTTTTTAACTAATTTAGATATTTTTATGCTTGAAAACTTACATATATATTTGAAGTTTCATATGAATTGGAAAAAGGAAAGAATGCTAAAAACACTTGTGGGATAGCTCATAAAATAAATTTTCTTTATTATAGTTGAATAGTAGGACTCAAGGGATAAAAATATGACTTATACGAAGGGAAAAAATATTTGTAAATTTAGAACAACATCTTACGTTAGCGGAGCCAATAAAATAAGGAGTAATTGGCTAAAACCAATTTGGGGTCAAAATAACCCCAAAAGCCCGTGTTAATGTCCCAGAAATGGGTGCGTGCCCTGAAGGACTCAAGAGAGATTAAAACAATATATTGTGTCTAAACTGGCACAACATTCTGAGGAAGTCGATTACTCTTCGACAACATCTCACTTCACTTCTCCCCCCTAAGTCCCCGCTCTCATTCCAAAGAAAGCATCCTCTTTCTTCCAGACGACTTTTAAGCGAAAATTTCCCGCACGGGATCGAAATGAGTGGCAACACTCCCCCCGCCTCCGAAGGCTTCTAAAGTAATGAGAAATTTATGAATATTGAAGAGCTTCCGGATGTTACCAAAAAGTGCATTAGCGCTAGGATCGACCCTAAAAAGCAGAAAGTAGATTATTAAGTTAGCGAAATTCAGCAAAGGAAAAGAGCGGGATCCATCCAAAAAGGGCGAGTGCAGGATGGAAAAAAATAATTTCCTCGAACGGGAAGACATTACGTATTTATATATCGAAAAAGTTAAGAGAATTTACATATTTATTGCGACTAAGATTTTTTTGGCGTGAGTCTTGACTTTCTTGAAAGGAAACCAGCGGGAGTGTTCTCCCCTAAACTTTCTCGTATACTTCCCCAGAAAGTTGCTGTTGCCCCTCCCCCAGCGTGGCTAAAAAAATTCGAACCTACTGTTACCCAGAATCCTATGACTATCAGAGAGTTTTTCATTATAGTGATTGAAAAATATCTAGGTGAAGAATCAAATTCAAAGAGATGCGTACCGATTTTCCGCTCTTGCCGTCTCAAGTACAAACTGATGTAATTCGCTCCATAGCCTTCGCGTGCACAGAAGATTGCTTCCAGTACGCATATGCGTTCAGATGACGGATTTTTTTCAAAAGTAAATTATACAGACAGTCAACCCTTTGACGGATTTGGCCCAAAATTTTATACGGGCCTACATTCATGATGATAAAACTGTGTACCAAATTTTAACCATCTAGCTATTCAAGTTTTTGAGTTATAGTGTTTACATGACCGCGGACATACAGACAGACAGACTTCCCGTGGACGTACTTTGTCCAAAATTTGATAGAAACCTACAAATTATGTTTAAAGCCCTCATACCAAATTTCACCCCCGTAGCTCTAATAGTTTTCGAGTTATCGTGTTCACAGACAGACAGACATAATTCCCAAATTGTGTTTTTCGGACTCGGGGAGGTCTAAAACGTGGAGATTCGTCAAAATCTCGAGTTCGAATTTTTTGACGATTACAGTACTTTCTCTTTGTATACTTCGTATACGAGAAAGTAAAAACTTTACTTTGGGTTGGTAAAATGACTAGGAGAATTCTCCCCTCGACTATCTCTATACGTTCGCAACAGTTGTGTAGCGAACGAAGGACAAGGGGGTAGCTCAGTTTTAGGGGGTGCAACGGAGTCAAAACATCACTGCATTTATGTCACTTTTTAACCCGTTAACCCTCTCACACCCAGCGAGGTGGTCTAAAAATTTCCCCTTAATAACCCTTTCAAGGGCGGTGGTTTCTCGTTGGAACCACTTTTTACTTTCTCATATACAAAGAGAAAGTATTGTAATCGTCAAAAAATTCGAACTCGAGATATTTATCGAATCTCCACGTTTTAGACCTCCCTGAGTCCGAAAAACACAATTTGGGAATCATGTCTGTCTGTGAACACGATAACTCGAAAACTATTAGAGCAACGGGGATGAAATTTGGTATGTGATCCAGACACATAATTTGTAGGTTTCTATCAAATTTTGGACAAAGTCCGTCAACGGGAAGTCTGTCTGTCTGTATGTCCGAAGTCATGTGCACACTATAACTCAAAATCTTGAATAGCTAGATAAATTAAATTTGGTACACAGTTTTATCATCAGGGATGTAGGTCCGTATCAAAGTTTGGACCAAATCCGTCGAAGGATTGATGGTCTGTCGGGCTGTATAATCGCATACTTGTAAAACTTATATCTCCTAAACCATTTAGCTTAGATAAATAAAAATTGGTATGACGGTTCCTAACATTAACTATAGATCTGTGCCCAAATTTCGCTTCAATCGGTTAAAAAAATGGGCGTTCAAATTGCATATTCAATTGTTTTTTATTTGCGTACTGGAAGCAATATCTGCGCATGCGCAAGGTATTCAGCGATAGTGAACGAGGTCATTTTCTCCTGTTTTCTTTTCGCTCGAACACGCCCTCGCATTAGCGGAGCTTGCTAGAGTGTGATAGAAAATAAATATTGCTAAGTTTTAATGCATACGCATCTCTTTGAATGATTCTTCACCTAAATATTTTACAATCACTATAATCTACAATGAAAAGCCTTCTGATAGTCATTGCATTCTGGGTTACAATAGCTTCGAATTTTTTTATGCACGCAGGGGGAGGGGAAATGACAAATTTTTGAGAAGTATACGAGAGAGTTTAGGGGAGGCCACTCCCGCTGGTTTAGATATCGCCTTCACGTATACACGAATATGCAAACAGACAGACGTAAACCCTTTGACAGAATTGGTTTAAAATTCGTTATAGATCTACAATTTTAGTGTTAAATCCGGTTTTAACCCTTTAGTTCTTTGCGTTTTTGATTTATTGTATTCGAGCTAAAGAGAGGCTGATTACTTTAGTGGACACGCTGTAATTAATTTAATTTATCCGCGTCTTTAAAATAAATTTTTATTCGCCATCCTCAAAATCTAATCACTGTAACTTTCACCGTCAGTGACAGAACTGGCGGCCAAGTTAGTATCGAGAATCCCAGAAAGCTGCTGATCTAGCAAAAAGGAAATTTCCACTTTCGAGAGCATAAAAGTTGTGACAGCCTTCCAACTTTTCACTATTTGACACTTCCCCGCGATCCACGTCGCCTGAGTGCAAGCTTTCAACCATGGCGAAGACTTGGACTTAGTAAAGATCTTAAATTAAGTTCCCATCACTTTTAAAGAAAATGTGAAGACTTCACATGAAAATTTATTAGATTTAACTACCTTTAACTTCTTCTTCAGAGGTCTCTGCACTTCCTCAATTCCTTTTAAACACGATTTGAAACAATACTTTCTACTGCTGTAAATAAATTCCAACCTATTTATTGTTTATTTTTCCTTCATTCCTGTATTTTTACAACTGTTAAAGTTATGATTAAAAAAATATTGCTATTATAGATTATTAGCAGAAAGGCAGAATTTTTACTTCTGCTTCTATTTCGAAGCATCTTTCAATATGTTTGTATAACAATCCAATGAAATTAGTTAATTACTCTCTCTATGCAATGCATCATTTAATTTCAACACCTTTCTAAATGATCCTAATGAGTGTGTATTATTGAGTTCGAAGGGAGAAGACCTATGGAGAAAAGAAGGAACAGTGTGCTGTGTTTTTCCGATCAGACACACCGACACCAAAGAGAAGAGAATGGACTTCGGATAAAGGCAATAAAAACCAGGACATGAAGGAGCTTCTGTTGTCGCCGTAGCATTTCAGGGGAAGAAAAAATGGAGTCCCAAGGACTGCTTGATTCATACCAGGTGGTTTTTTAAAGTGCGGAGACAAAAGATGGGGAGGAATTTAACTGCTGGCCGAGGGGTCAGACGACATGGGAGAAGACGAATGAAAATTAACGAGAGACGCTGCTGCGAAACACTGCTTAATTAAGTTTCAAACGTTGCAAGTGCTTTGACTTTTCTTTCTAATTGCTCGTAGCTTTGTAATCCATACCTTCCAAATAAGTAGGTCTGTTAATTGTAATTTTTTAATTTTCTCGTATCCGAAGTATACAAAGAGAAAGTATTGTAATGGTCAAAAAATTCAAACTCGAAATTTTGACGAATCTCCACGTTTTAGACCTCCCTGAGTCCGAAAAACACAATTTGGGAATTATGTCTGCCTGTCTGTCTGTGAACACGATAACTCGAAAACTATTAGAGCTACGGGGATGAAATTTGGTACGTGGTCTTTACACATAATTTGTAGATTTCTATCAAATTTTGGACAAAATCACTCCACGGCAAGTCTGTCTAGATGTCCGTGTTAATGTGAACGCTATAACTCACAAACTTAAATAGCTAGGTGGATAAAATTTGGTACACATTTTTATCATCACGAATGTAGGTCTGTATCAAATTTTGGACGAAATCCGTCAAAGGGTTGACTGCCTGTCTGTATAATCGCATACTTTTGAAGGTAATAACTTCTTTAAAAAATTACTTTGATCACTGAGATTTGGCATGTGATCTTCTTACCTGAATGGTAGATTTGTATCCAATTTTTATGTCAATCGGTTAAAAAAAAGGCGTTCAAATTGCAATTTCGTTTTCTTTATCTTACACCAGCCCTACTGGTAATCACGCCGGCTTCTAATTCCACTTCAGCGATGGACGACCTTCGGAAATCGTGGTATGACGTTTCGCTTATTCTTTTTCTCCACTGCGTTAGGGGTTCTTGTTCGTTTTACTGCTTCTTAGCTTATTTTATTCTCTACATGTGTTAGGAGTATACGAGAAACTTTAGGGGAGACCACTCCCGCTGGTTCTTTCATCACTGGTATGACCCCTTCCCGTCGATCCTTACTGACTCTAAACCCTTTGAGTGAGTTGGTCGGTGTGGGTTATGTATGTATATAAGTGCTTAGACGAAAATATTCTCACTCTGAGCAATTGCGAGAAATATCACCTAGTTACACATAAGTTCCTTAGCGAATAACCAAATTTTATCTATACTTATAAAAGGCAATGTTTGTGTGCGTGTGTGTGTGCGATGTCCAGACGAATCTATAGCACTTACAGCCATGAAATTTGGATCACAGGTAGTCGTAATGGTGACTTAATGCACCTCGAAGCCGGAATTTTAAAATTTAATCTAGAAATATTTTTTATTTAATGTTTGCGTGGTTTCGGGTAATTTTTGGCACGTTTACAGCTGTAGTATCTTTCCTAATGATCGTTGAAAAACAATCAATGCATCATCGGATAGAACAAACAATTTTTGTTCTAATAAAAGTTTGTTTTGAATTTTTAACATAATTTACTGAATTTTGAGAAATTTTTAAATAATAGTCACTTTTCATTTATATTTTTAACTTTCAAATCTTATTTTCTTTATCCGACGTTCTAATAAAGCTATCGTTTTCAATTTTTTTTAGGTATAAACCGGAATACTTATCCCTGTTTTCAAACAAGAATGATTAAAATATCTTTTTTTTCCGATTTTCTATGAATTTTTTTATTGATCAGGTCAAAACATTTTCTCTCGCATATCCGTATCGAAGAAGCTTTCGTCCAACCAAAGGTTGCTCTGAGTTCCCAGAATGCATTTCAACTATCCGATTGGCTGGTGGTATCAAGCGACAATCACGTCATACTGTCGATCATTTTATTGGGTCAGCTCATGTTAATTACTTTATTTTACTGATCCAAGAATCATTTGATTTATTTGTTTTATACGTTTGATATTCACGCATATATGCTGATATCTTTAATTAAAAGAAAGTTCCTGCGTGTACTTTAACTAACCAGCGGGAGTGGTCTCCCCTAAACTTTCTCGTATACTTCCCAAAAAGGTGTCATTTTCCCTCTAACTAGGTTTGTCATACGTCCCGTATACTATTTGCCCTGTTTGGTCCCTAAACTCTGAGTCATTATAATTTTTAAATGACCTGCACCCATTTTTATGATTATGTGTAAAAGGAAAATAACAATTAAAAAAAATTGCGTAAGTTCTCAATTTTTAAGCGCGCTGAGGTACCACAACTTTATTTAAAGTTTTTGAGATCGAAATCTTACTACAAATATCATGCAAGATTTCACCATACCTTCCATCTGGAGAATGTCAGAACGAATTTTCCGGTTCAGGGGGCTGCCATAATTTCCGAAGCTATAATACTTCGTAGACCGCCAAGGTCAAAAGCCAACTATACTAACTTGAGTAAAATAAGCGAAACGCTCGCCAACACACAGTCGCAATGTGCATTTTGAACCAAATCTGCAATTTGAACACCTTTTTCTGAATGGATTGAAACGAAATTTCAGCACAGATCTATAATTAATATTAGCTAACGTCATACCAATTTTTATTTATCTAAGCCAAAGGGTTAAGGAGATATAATTTTTACAAGTATGCGATTATACAGACAGTCAACCCTTTGACGGATTTGGCCCAAAATTTTATACGGAACTACATTCATGATGATAAAACTGCGTACCAAATTTTATTCATCTAACTATTCAGGTTTTTGAGTTATAGTGTTCACATGACTGCGGACAGACAGACTTCCCGTGGACGGATTTTGTCCAAAATTTGACAGACACCTACAAATTATGTGTCAAGTTCACATACCATATTTCATTCCTGTATTTGTAACATTTTTCGAGTTATCGTGTTCACAGACATACAGACAGACATAATTCCAAAATTGTGTTTTTCGGACTCGGGAAGGTCTAAAACGTGGAGATCCGTCAAAATCTCGAGTTCGAATTTTTTGACGATTACAATATTTTCTCTTTGTATACTTCGTATACGAGAAAGTAAAAATCAAGTTCGAAATTAATAAATTATATATATATGTTTTGATTTCGTTTCCAAAACTTTGGGCTTTTTTATTTTGTTGAGGTCATTATACCGCGGTCAACGCCGTGCGCGTACTGCTAGTAAATAATAAGCAAGCCACAGAAAACTTGTGTAGTCTATTAAATAAACCTGCAGACCAAATAACTCGACAAAAAATTCAAAGGCAAGAAAATGGATTGAGAATACCCAGATATTCTTGAAAGAAAATATTCAGGAAGGAAAGAGATGATATAAAAAAGGTAGGAATGATATCATTCCATAATCTCATGTTTCAATAAAAGCGCGGAATTGAAGAATACACGATTCCAAATGCTTCCTGTTCGGGAGGAAGTGATCCGGCCGCTTTTCATGAAAGGAAAAAAAAATCTGACTTTCAAAACAGGCGAAAAGCCATTTCGTCCATTATCTGCAAGCGGAAGGATTTTCATTCCGAGGCGGTTTTGCGTTTTGATCTGCCTATCAAAATTCCTTCGTCTTTTTCTACGAGATTTCGAATCGATTCCAAAAATACCTCTACTACTTTTTGCTGACTCCATCTCAGCGGGTGGCAACGCGGAATGGAACGGTAGCTATATAAAGGAACAGAGATTAAATTTGTTATAAACATACTTTTAATTAATTTTTAATTATTTTCTAATTTTTGGTCTTTCAATTAGAATTCAGTTATATCAATATTATGGACTCTTGTAATCATTTTTACTTTCTCGTATACGAAGTTTACAAAGAGAAAGTATTTCAAACGTCAAAAAATTCGAATTCGAGATTTTGACGGATCTCCACGTTTTAGACCTGCCGACTCCGAAAAACACAATTTGGGAATTATGTCTGTCTGTGAACACGATAACTCGAAAACTATTACAGATATAGGAATGAAATTTGGTATGTGATCTTTACATATAATTTGTAGGTTTGTATCAAATTTTGGACAAACTCCGTCTACGGGAAGTCTGTCTGTCTGTCCGCGGTCATGCGAACACTATAACTCAAAAACTTGAATAGCTAGATGGATAAAATTTGGTACACAGTTTTATCACTACAAATGTAGGTCCGTAACAAAGTTTGGACTAAATTTGTCGAATAGTTGATGGTCTGTCGGACTACATAATCGCATACTCGTAAAAATTATATCTCCTAATTTATATATAGTTTTCAGACAGGGCGTGACGTCACATGGAATTTCACAGAATGATTTCCTGATCTTAGTGCTTAAGAGAGATAGGGCCATAATTGTTGTATTTTCTAGAATGTATTTCTTTGTTGCTAAATCGCCAAATGGTCAACAAGTTTGTCGCCGAAGTCCGGGTTGACACATTTCATTGACTTGACAACATTAAAAATCTCTGTTTCCTACCATATGACTAGCATGGAAGGGAAACTGCATTACATATTCTTAACAATATATTTTAATTTTTAATGAATTTTTAAGAATTTTCTTTCTGATGATATCCGTTGTGGTTTAGTTTCTTTTTGGCTCTCAACGCTTTTACGATTTTGCTTTGACGTCCATATTTTTAATTAAAAAGTTATTTTCTAATTTCTATACATAAAGGAATATTTAAAAAATGTTTTAAATTTTTATTATCTTTCTTTTAGTCTTTAAAATTATTATTTAAACTTAATAATTGATAAACGTTAATAAAAATATTATTAACTAGGGGGTTCTGCCTCCTGCTCGCTAAAGCTCACCAACCCTCAGGAGAATTGCGCTGCAATCCTCCGGGGTTTGCTACGCAAACCCTGTTCGCTTCGCTCGCTATAATGAAAACACTGTGTGTCCTAGCACAGTTGTTATAAAATCATATATATATAACACCCCTTGCTCGCTCCGCTCACCAACACCCAAGAATCACGTTGTGATTCTTTCGGGATCACTGTGTGATAGCAGCTCGCTTGCCGTACACTGGTCCATTTCTGCTAATATTAGGAAATTATAAGTACATTAATTGCTAAAAGTAAATTTAAATTATTAAAATTGCATGAACTCCTAAAATTAATTTTTCATTAGTTCTACAATTAAAATCTTCTGGTAGCACAGATATATATGTAAATGTTAGAAAGAAATTTGAAAGATAATATTTATAATTCAAAGATGATTAAAAATCAAAATTATTTTCATCAATCATTTAAAACTTCTTGGCATACACTTTTGACTATTTCTTCAATAGTTTATTTCAACATAATTTCATTCCACCAAAATTTTAAGTTTAAAACTGATAAGATAGCCTTTTCCAAGTCTTCAAAATAAATTTTTAAAAATTGCTTTTTCCACCAAAATTTCAAATATGCCCTCTATATAATGAAATGTAATTAATTCAAATGCTTCCCCACATGTATACATGCTTATTCCAATAATTATTGAGTCAAGAAAGATATAGTGTTTTTCTCAGTGTAGTCATTATTTTTTTAAATCTCAGAAAATTCTAGTTTTCGTAGAATGATATAACCCATCTCGCAAACTATTTGGTAAAAAAGGACAGTTTAAAGCAAAAAAGTGGCTTGAGACATGTTCATATTAACTATTCAAAATTAAAACTTATGATAATTATTTACTTTCAGCCTTTTATAATTGATAAGATAGGTTTTTTTTCAAAAATTTCCCAAATCCTTGCTTTTTACAACAAAATTTTAAACATTCCCACTTTTCATTTAAATATTGCCCAGGAAAGCTCTCCCACTTGTATACATGCTTATTCCAACAATTATTTAGTCAAGAAAGATATAGTGTTTTTCTCAGAGCACTCATTTGTGTAGAATCTCAGAAAATTCTTGATCGTCTCTTGTCGTAGAATTATGTAACCCATCTCACAACCATTTAGCTAAAAAAGGACAGTTTAAAGAAAACAGTGGCTTGAAACATATTCATATTAACTATTCAAAATTGAAACCCATAATAATTATTTACTTTTAGCTTTTTAAAATTGATAAGATAGCTTTTTTTCAAAATTTACACAATTGTTGCTTTTTTAACCAAAATTTTAAATATGCGCTCTTTTTTATGAAATATTACACATAGAAGCTTCCCCACTTGTATACATGCTTATTCCAACAATTATTTAGTCAAGAAATATATAGTGTTTTTCTCAGTGCACTCGATTATGTTTTAAATCTCAGAAAATTCTTGATCGCCTCTTGTCGTAGAAAGATGTAACCCATCTTGCAACCTTTTAGCTATAAAAGGGCAGTTGAGAGAAAATAGTGGCTTGAAACATGTTCATATTAACTATTCAAAATTAAAACCCTTAATAATAATTTACCCTTAGCATTTTATAATTGATTAGATACCCTTTTTCAAAATTTTCAAACATGTTTCTTTCCTTCAAAATCTTAAACATGCACTTTTTTAAACGAAATGTTGCCTCTGCACATGTAAACACACTCCCTCCAATAATTATTAAGTGAAGGAAGGTATATTATTTTTCTCTGAATAGATGGAACTCTGAACATTTGAGCTGTCGAGAGATGAATAGACCAATTTTTCAGAAGCTTTTAACTGAAAAGGATATTCAGTTTTAGGCACACATTCATTCATTTGTCTAATCCAAACTGTACGACTCAAACTT